>OMLB01059282.1:0-27907 GCA_900302555.1 Myripristis jacobus
AAGCAATGTCCATTCCTTGTGTTTCTCTTCTGCTTGTTGCTTTTCCTTAGTAGTGGCTTCTTAGCAGTTATTTGAAGGCCAAAGGGTTTGCACTGTCAACAAAGCAAAGGGTGGCTACTTTGAGGAATCTAAAATATAAAACATATTTAGAGTTATTTAACAATTTTTTCTTTGCTACATAATTCCATATATCTTGCTTCATATATTTGATGTCTTCAGTATGTATCTACAATGTAGAAAGTAGTAAAAAAAAAAAAAAAAAAAAACATTGAATGAGAAGGTGTGTCCAAACTTTAGACTGATAGTGTATGTGTAGCCCATATACAGTATGTTGAACACACTGTGCGTGATTTAGATGCATATATGAAAACAATATATTATCTATAAGCCCATACATATGCATCCATGCCTGCTGGAAATATGAGTGGCAGCTGGTGGCTAAAAATATTGAGGAGGATGCCTGTATTGGTAATATATTAGTCATGTATCAAAATGCACTCAGTTCTGATACACTTTGTAGACAAGTGTCTAATGTGGACATACTATGCCATATATGGAAATCTCCTGCATGTACATTAATATACATTTCCAGATGGGCTATCATGTAATATTTGAGGTGTAACTGAGTGGAAAATACCCTTCAAGAGTTAGAGTGTATTGAAAAACATTAAATACTGTGTTTGATCAGTTGGTGGCAGTGTAATCTCATTCATTATTGTGGATAACCCTGTTTCCATTTTTAAATGGTCCCCATAAATGAAATTATAATTCATCATGTTTTTATTTTACTTAATTTACATTATATGTCATTTTCATCTAATGCGTTTATTTATTTATCCATTCTTTTTATTTTTTATTTGGATTTTTTAATGGATTCTAATAATATGAAAGTTGATATAAAATTGAAATGATAGGAAAAGAATTTCCTATATGCCATATTACCAGTTTTCAATTTCATCATCTCACACACGTGTATACACACATGCGCACTCATTACTACTCACCTCATTTATTCAATTCCCTTACTTGCTATTAATGCATTTTTATTTTGTTCCATTCTCCTTCATGATCATGAGTGCTGATCTTATCTCTGTAACTGATCAATATTCTGATGATGATTATTATTATAATATTATTTTATTCTTGATTTTCTTCCCTTTTGGAGATTTTTTTATGAGCAATTCAGGTGTCTTTAAAATGAACTTGTATTATAAATACAGATAAAATCATCTGTCAAGCTTTTAAATTAAAAGTGCAAAATTCTCAAAATGCTGTGGCCCCAATTTGTCTTTTTCCACCTTGCTGGTCACATGACAGGAAGGAGCAGGACTTGGGTACACTATCAGGTTCACACACATCTTGTCCTGTATTGCATTACACAGCATCTGCATTATTCAACAGACAGTCCCAAAGAACACCTGCGAAAAAAGAGTGCCCATTGGGAGGACACCTGTTCAAAAGCTCTGAGCTCACCATGAAGCAGTAGTGTGATACTGCCGTCTTGCTTGGAGGGAATTAAAGGCTGGATCTTCTCTTTTTTTCTTACCAATTTTAAAACTCATGCCTCAACTGAAATGTTCGCTGCTGCCACTAAGAACTTTGTGAAGCAGGTTGGAGACACAGGGAGGCTGATTTCCGTCCCGAGCCTGAGTGAGGCTGACCGGTTTCAGCCGCTCAGCCTGGTGACCAGGAAGAGGAAGAGGCACTTCTGGAAGAAGACCAAGTATGTTTCAACCGCTTTCTCCCTGAAGGACATTCTTGTCGGGGAGAAGGAGATCACTGCAGGTACAGTGATGCAAATCTGAGAGTTAATGTTTTGATACCTCAGGTTTAGAGGGGTCTACTTGAAGTTGTGGTCCAAAATTGGTTATTTATGTACTGAAATCGTTAGCAGGCCTTTGGTGGCTAAAGTCATATTTTTGACAATCCAGGTGGATACCAATGGAAATGAGAAGGATTATTTGTTATAAGGGAAGTAATAATATGAGGTTCTGAGGATGCCTCATGATTTCAAGCCCCAGTTTCTGTCTGTCGGGCAGCACCTTCATTCTGATCTGTCTAAATATCCAGGCAATACTGTCATTTTTGTTGAATCGGCCTCTCATGTAGTCCACTGACCTAATGCTTCTTCTTTGCACATGTTATTGCTTTTGTGAACATGGAAACTGATCCTGTGTTTTAAGGTAAGATCGACTATTGATCCCCAGACAATTTTCCTTAGCATGACTTCACCACAACTTCTTCTGTACAACAGGGGTGTCCTCCTATCAGCTGCTCAACTATGAGGACAAATCTGACCTGGCCTTGAACGGTAAATTAGGAAATCACCTCATCCATGATGTGGGAGTCAACATCAGCGGATCAGACTCCGTGGCTGTTAAAGCCTCCTTCGGCATCGTGACCAAACACGAGGTGGAAGTGCCCACCTTGCTGAGAGAACTCAACTCCAGGTAGGCTATCGGAGTATATCCACTGTGGCCTTAAAACAGGCTTTGCTTGCTTTGTGTAGCTGTTACTGTGTTATTGTTTTGTGGTTAAAGTCAAGTAAACTCAAGTTAAAAACTGAGCAAAATACAATATAAAACTGTGGCATACAAATAACAGCTCATTACAAATACATAATTAAAGCTGTCGTCAGCATAATGAGAAATTTGATGACTTTAATGACCCCTAGAGGCCATTATTGGAAGTGTTTGCTCACCACTTGTTTTGTGCCAGGCTAACTCAGTCAGTGTCTTGGTATTTTGTTTCTAACATCACAGCATATTGTTTCTAATTTCTCCTTGTATGGTTACTGAAAATTGGTTCAAAAATTGTGGCTTTAAAAAAGAAGCACTTGCACTTTTACTCATCATCTGCATGATTTAAGCTCCCACCTGCTGGGTGCTGGGTGCCAGATCTGCCCAGCATATAGGCTGAGGCTGAAAGCCCTCGGCACTTAAGGCTGATTAGATTTTCAGTCTTGGGCAAATGTTTTATTAATGATCAAGAAAAATGATCTATTTTTTGATCAATTATTTACTTCATCTTTGATGGGAGAGAAGTTCACCTGAGGCGTTGACTTCCAAAATATTATATATCCACTTAAGGAGAAAACATGATGTGCTATTTATTATTCACGATCACTAAAACATACTGTAGGTGATTCAGTCTGAAAGATCTATCTATACTGCATGGTAACACACACGCATACAAAAAGACACAACTTTATTTTCAACCTATAGCGCAATGCCAGCATTTGTAGTTGTGGAATCCTTTAATTCACCAAGTACAAAAAATATACAGAATTTGTCTTGGTGACATTGGTGCAGGACAACCAGGCTGCTTATCGATTAGCACTGAATAAAGCAGACCAAGGCATGACCAAGGTCTTTTCTTAATTACCTGACATTAGTATAAAGAAGGGTGCTGACCTTTGACCTTGTTGTTAAAGAGGGAACATGAGGAGAGGGTTTTCCCTCTGAGAATGAATAAATTATCACGTTATTACCCAGGAGCCCATACTGCTGGGCCTCCATACAAGGGCACAGTGCAAGGCAAACAAATTGAGGACACTGGAGGATGTAGGACATGTTTACCTGCATGTCACTGTGCAATCAAGTAGCTTTGGCTATATGTGTGCGGGAGACCATTTATTCAATTTATGATGTTCAGTCGGTGTCAAACAATGAGCAAATACTAAACCTAATGCTAGCCCATCTTATGAATGAAACAAATGTGTATAAAAGTATAAAGAAGCTTATATTGACTGTTTTATTACTGGTTACATTTCAATGATGAGCTCCATGCTTGCCACATTCCTCCCTGTAGATGACGTGGTGTGTGGAAAAGTGGAGAAACTGTGCAAAAGTACGACTTCTCAAGCAATAAATTCAACTCAGGGACTCACGTGAATGCTTTCTCAAAGTGAGATGCTTGCAGTCTATTTACAGTTACAATGATATGGCGTGAACGCAGTATATGTTTAGGAAGTATGGGTTAAAGACAGATGGCATCAAGCAAAGTAAAAATACAACACCAAAGTCAAAAGCTAACCAAAAAAATGCAACAGTTTTAGAGTGGATTTGAGGTTTGTTCTAGCAAAGAGTCAGTAGTTGGCGCTCTTAAACACAGCCAGTGTTTGATTGAGGGAGACCGTCTTCCTGTGTTCAGGAAAGTGGACCTGGATCACTGCCTGATTCGTCAGTCCAGGGAAAATGGGCGGAGCGTCCTCTGTGTCGTCACGGAGAGCATCCGCACCACGCGCCAGTGCTCTCTGACCGTCCACGCCGGCATGAGAGGGACCACCATGAGGGTACACACACACACACACACACACACACACCTCTTTCCCTTGCTGCAGTCACTCCTACAGCCTCTCTCTCTCTCTATCTCTTCCTCTTTCTTTTTCTATTTTCATATCTTTCTCTCTATCTTTCCCCCATCCATCCCACATAAATAAAGAACCACCACTGACATGTGACTCCTGGACAAGAGTCTTAATATGGATGATGTTCACGGGTCTTTGTGTCCTGATGCAGTTTCAGATCGATGATGGCAGAAATCCTAAAGGTCGAGACAAGGCCATCGTCATCCCTGCTCACACCACCATCGCCTTCAGCATCTGCGAGCTGTTTGTCCGACTGGATGGGCGACTAGGTAGGAAATCCTGCGGAGGCTTCAGTGTTTTTCAGTCCCTCAACAAAAGCAAGACAAAAAAAAACTAACTCTGATGGTGAAAGACTCAGGACTCAGATATTTTCTTCTTCTGCGTCAGATATCTGCGTAGCCCTGGAATCATGTGGGGGCTTTGAGAGGGAGCAGATGAGGGAGCAGCTTGGCGGTTTTATTGGTCGGTTCTCTATGGGCAGACTCCGCAGATTCCTGTCTGGGATCATCTATGGAAATCCCTTCAGGGCAGGTACAGTATCTGACTACACATTACACTGCTGTCAAAACACAAACTGAAGCATCAGATACAAAATATATAGTTTTTGGGTGAAGTATGCCTTTGATCACCTATTGTTATTTACTTACCTGCTTACCACATTTACCTGTAATTTTTTACAAATGGTGGGTATTTGTTCTTATTCAATTCCTGACCAGATGACAGGACATTCGAAGAGCTCACCCACTCCGACACCTACATGGACGACGTGATGACCGACTACTACGAGAAAGCCGCCAGCATGACGGATGTGTCCACCGCCTACCTGAGGGAAGGCTCCCACACGCGGGTCAACCTCCTCAACCACAACATCCCCAAGGGCCCCTGTGTGCTGTGCGGCATGGGCAACCAGCGTCGCGAGACCGTGTATGGCTGCCTGGAGTGCTCCGCCGCGGGCAACAAATACGTTCGGCTGCATGTGGTGCCTTGCTTCGACCTCTGGCACAAAACGCTGAGATGAAAAAAGAGAAGTTCAGGGTTCGTTAATGCACATTCACACCGCGAGCAGCTGGGCTAAAGGGTTACTGAGCCATGCCTCCAAAAAATTATGTTCTCATACAACTAAAGTGCATTCTCAATTCCGTTCTTGCATCACAGGAATGTTTGCAATCACTTAGCTTGAACTCTTCACAAGAAGGAAGGGGGGCTGTGGATGGCTTTGATTTTCACCCAGGAGAATTGAGTTCAGGTTCAACATAAAGTGACATTGGTTTTTGTTTTTTGCAAATGCTACATACATTACTTTATGTCTAAACCTAACCTTTCCCAACTTTAACCAAGTTGTTTTGGTGGCTTAAGGTAATGAAACTGGCTAAAATGATGCCTGATATGACACACAAGGTATGTTGATTAGAAACTTCTTTGTGATGTTAGAAAGTAATCTGTGATATGTTTCCCTGAATAATTAAGAATGCAGTTTAGGTGTATGAGAATGTAATTTTTAGGAGCCAGGGTTTGGTCACTCCACCAAAGATAGTTGATAACATGTTAAGATTGTAACTATGTGCCGATTTCCTGACACAACTATGTCATGGGAAAACCACTGGAAAACCGCAGTGCAGATAAAGCATATAGCTAAACAGCTGAAGCTGCTGATTATTGGCATCAGAGCGAAAATGTAGAAAAGAAGTAAGATATTCTCTGTTTGCAGCATGTAAGGCCAATACAAGTTAGATTCTTCAAAAGCTGAGAGTGTTACATGGGCTTCAGTGTGAATAAGTAGATACTGAAGCTAAATGAATTCAAACAAACTGCATCATACTGCTAGAATGTGGAGGACCGTGGGAGGGCGTGGTTGGTCAGATGAGTTGGATGGTGGGTCAGACAGTGATGTCATTTCATCCATCATCCTTGGCTCTTCTGCTGGTGCTCTGCAACAACAGATTTGAATAATCAAATCATGTATTAGGTGCTGGCTTTCAAACTGCTACAGATTCACTCTCATGCTACAAAAAAATGATTTTGCAATAGTCCTCCGGTTTCTGCTAATAGAAAGCTGCATATCTGGGCTGCATTAGGAGGACCGTTTGGGTTGGACAGCCTTGTTGTGTGACTGTGACGTATCCGGCTTTGAAATGTGACCTTCCAGGAAAACAGCCCACAACTGGGACAAAGCTATAGAATCTCCCAGGTTGCTCCACTTACAAATGAATGAAATAAATGAAAATGTGACTGCTGGTCAGGTTGCTTGCAGTGTGAAAGAAGCATCAAACCATCCCTATATCGAAATGTTGCAGGTTCCTACCAAAGCCAATGTGTGCACACAGAGGTGTCCTGCTGAAGTGCCCTTGGGCAAAACACTGAACCTTCGAACAAACAGACATTTTAGGATTTACATTCCCTCTGACAGTATACCTCGAGCCAACGCTTCAGTATCCGCCAATGGTTTCAAATATGCATAATGTGATATTATCTCTCACTATATGGTGTAACATATCATTTGCAGTATACCCTTTACACCTATCTCCACACGTGTGCTGTGTGTGCAGCTGCCAGAGCCGCACAAGCACAACTAAACGTCCTGAATTATTGAGCGTGGCTATTAAAAATGGACAGGAGGGATCGTGTGAAGGCCACCGGGGCAGTGATGAACTCGACAGGCTGGCCTTTGCTCGCTTCCAACTGTGTCACTTATTTTGGGCACTGACTTGTTTGCACTGTGTGTGTGTGTGTGTGTGATATGGTGATGGTGAATGAGAAATTTCAGCATGGTTTAAAATATTTTATAATGAGTATTGTGTTTACAGAGCATTGCAAAAAGGATTTTTTTAAGTGTAGTTTTTGAATGTCATGTTAATTTAAAATGACCTACTTAATTAATACCAAATTCTGCTTAAAAATGGTCAAAAACACTCTTCAAACAGTCTTTTACACTTGACTTAAAACTTTAGATCCTTATAGATATATTATAGTCAGATTAATATCATTAATTCCATATAAACATAACTGAGTACCACAGACAAATTATTAGTCCCTATAGCAATATCTTAGGAACATTATGTTGATTTTTCATTAGAAATATATTGGCTCTCATGAACAGTTATTTCATAGTTTCTCAGTAAAACTTCAATTGTAATTTAAAAAGACTTTTGTGTACCTCTAGTCTTGAATTGTTTTGTTTCACCAGTAGTTTTGTGCAGTTTCTGGCATTTTCTTTGAATTTCTGCATTTTTTTTTCTTGAATAAAGATTGACGTGCCATGCCTCTATTTACTCCTATTCATTTACACTCCGTGCCGCTAGGGGGAGCGCTATGGTGAAGTCAACTCGGAAATGACAAGTGTCAACAAAACTCAAAACACGTGTGGAGCTGGAGGATGCATGGACAGTTCAGAATGAACCTTGACTAACATGAGCTATTTATTAATATTATCTCCAGGGCATATCGCAAGAAGGAACTAAATGCACCAAGTTTAAGGAGTATATAATAAAATGAAGTTCGCCTATCGGGTAAGTGAATCAGAGCCCAGCTAGCTAAACTGTGAATGTTTCTATTAGCAACACAGGACACAGGTCTTTAGCTCCGGTACATACACTGTCAGAGCCCATTTACTAATTTGTCACTTAAATGTTTACGTGTGTTTGCAAAAGAGCACACTTTCCAATTGGTTTTCATTCTTTAAACAACCTTCTACCACCAAAACACACCTCCAACTGTGCTGGCTAACAGCGCCTCTCATATAAGTTAAGTTCAGTGAGAAGTTGGGTTTATACCGAAATAAAATGCTACTTCTTGGATTATCTGTATGCCGAATTTACCAGAACATTTCATTTATTCATTAACTATCTGAAGTTGTATGCTAAGCTCATTAACCATTGCTGTTAAGTAGGGAAGTATGAAATTGCTACATTTTTTTAATGGAGTTCGGCGTGAACGTCTCTCCAAATACCTGAGAAGAGAATGAGACTTATTAGAGCTGGGTTGCCCTAAGACCGTCGTGTCTCCTGGTTGTAGTTTTCCAATCTGCTCGGAGCTGTCTATCGTCAGGGGAATTTGAGTTTTTCCAAAGATGGCAACTCGGTGGTCAGTCCTGTTGGGAACCGCATCTCTGTCTTCGACCTGAAAAAGTGAGTAAACCGGTTTGCAGAGCCTGGCGGAGTGAATGGAAGTGGAGAGTTAAAGGATGCTGCACATTAATCATATTATACCTTTGTTTCCCTTCACTCTACATTTTCTCAAATATAGACTAATCTCTGTGTGCATAGAAATATGCCACAATTGGAATGTTAATTAAATTTACATCTGGGTAGATGTAAGCCAATACTTACCTTTACATTTTCTCATCATAAATGTAAATCAGGAGCTGTGCTAAACTGAGGCATTTTCCTCTCTTTCCTCAAGCAACAAATCTGAAACGTTGCCAGTGTCCACCACAAAGAACATCACATGTGTCGGCCTGTCTCCTGATGGAAACCTGGCCATCGTGGTGGATGAAGGTACACAGTGCATTGAATTGCAGACTGAGACTGTAACTGTTGGACGGTGTCATTTTAAGTTGAACATAGCTTCAGTGCTGTCGAAGGGAATAAACAAAGACAATCCAAATGTGTGTGTCCTGCAGACGGTGCAGCGCTGTTGGTCAGTCTCATCACCCGGGCCGTGCTGCATCATTTCCACTTCCACAAGCCTGTGAGCAGTATCCGCTTCTCACCTGACGGCAGGTAAGCAGCTCGGCCTTCCTGTTGTCTCTGTAACAAACAAAGAGCACCCCAGTGGCATTGACTTGTTTAAGTCTTATACACTATATGTTAATTGGTTGTTTGTGTTTTTTGTGTGACCCAAGGGGAAAATGAGCTTTTATTTATTTTTCCCCCTCAGGAAGTTTATTGTGACTAAAGAGAATGTGGCGTTGATGTACCACGCCCCCGGGAAGCAGCGGGAGTTTAACGCCTTTGTGTTGGACAAGAGCTACTATGGTCCGTACGATGAAACCACCTGCATCGACTGGACAGATGACTCCAAGTGAGTCAAAGAGACACCCCATTCATAGGGAATCTTTTTCCTTTGGATTAGGGATTAGATAAACACTGTTTTGTTTTATGCTTTCATAATTTACCATCTCACTCTGCTGAAGTTGTAACCCCGAAACAAACATGTAGTGGAGAAAATATTTTTATCAGAAGAGAATTATTTCCATCCCAGATTAAAATATCCAGGACCAGTGATAATCAGTACTTTATATTTTAAAGAAAGGATTGTTCACCTTTTCTCGCAGGTGTTTTGTGGTTGGCAGCAAAGACATGTCGACGTGGGTGTTTGGTGCTGAGCGATGGGCTAACCTCATCTACTACTCACTGGGAGGACACAAGGACATCATTGTGGGCTGTTTCTTTGAGAAGGACAGTCTGGATGTGAGTTTGAAGCCCTTAATCACTGATACAGTCTTAGAGGAAAAAATGTAGTGTTACATCTGTATTGGTCATGGAAATTCAATATTTTAGCCATAAAAAATCATGATTGAATTTTGATTTGACAGGAGTGGGAACAGTGTATATATCATTTTTCAGTGACATGTGTTTTCCCTGATGTGCGTGTTGATGCTGTGCCTTCCAGCTGTACACAGTGAGCCAGGACGGGACGCTGTGTGTGTGGGAGAGCAACACTGAGCTGGACGGCCTCGTCCTGCAGAAGAGAACCAGTGCCCAGAGAGAGGAGGAGGATGACGAGGAGCAGAGGGATGAAGGCGAGGATGGAGAGCCCAGAGGAGAAGTCATCAGGGGGAAGGCTGAAGGCCCAAAGGACGAGGGGAAGACCAAGAACGTCCGATACAAACAGATGAGCAAGTAAGCTGCCGGCTGATCTGCTTCTTTGTTTGCAGTTACGTACAGACAAAAATCTGTCTAATTTTTGTCTGCATGTAAAAAAAAAAGGGTCACAAAAGATATCACAAAGGTCTTCAACATATAACTAATGCATTTTTGCAACCTCAAACCATATTGACACCCTCCTCTCCTCAAAATCTGGTAGACATTTCTTGAACAAGGAGGGCGACTTCAACAACCTGACGGCCGCAGCTTTTCACAAGGAGTCCCACATCCTAGTTACGGGTTTTGCCTCTGGAATCTTCCACCTGCACGAACTCCCAGAGTTCAACCTGATCCACTCCCTGAGGTGAGAGGTGCCGCTGTCAGTCCAGTCAAATTAAATGTGTCAACCAGATTTTTGGTAGCTGACACCCATAGAAGTGAAATATGTCTTAATTCTTGACTTAAACACTGACTGAAGTTCCTAGTTTTCTACATTCATCTTAATGAGGAGGTAGCAGAGACGTTTCTTCAAACAGTTTAATGTATTTTTTAGTAAAAATCATTATTTTCCCTGCAGTATTTCAGACCAGAGAATTGCTTCAGTGGCTATAAACAGCTCTGGTGACTGGATTGGCTTTGGCTGCTCAGGTAAGCAGGCACTGTTTCTGTTTACATTGTACATTTAGATATTGTGTCTGCACCTGTGGATCTATTAAGGACCAGGAAACTGTTAACATATTGCTTAGTGTAAGAGAAGAGTTTAACTGGGTAGAGATAAGAAGTTGTTTATTGTGTATTTATGTTGATGCTGGTTAAATATCACTGAATGTAATTGCTTTTTTGAAGGATTTGGTCTGTTTGACTTAAGATTTCAGCCTGCTTTTTTGGGGTTTGGCTCTGTTTTCTGTGTTTTCAGGGCTGGGTCAGCTGCTGGTGTGGGAGTGGCAGAGTGAGTCGTACGTCTTCAAGCAGCAGGGACACTTTAACAACATGGCCTCCCTGGCCTATTCACCAGATGGACAGTACATCGCAACAGGAGGAGATGATGGGAAGGTGAGTACGCTGCTGCCTCTCGTCAGCTTTATATGTATGAAAATATAATAATCAGTTTTAGAAGAAAGGGACAGAATTACATTGTGGAAGTGTTAAGTGTGCTGTGCCTGAAAGTATTTTTGATTTAATTCCTGCAGGTGAAAGTGTGGAACACCAACAGCGGCCTTTGCTTCGTCACGTTCACAGAGCACACCAGCAGCATCACCAATGTCACCTTCACCTCCAGCGGCTTCGTCATCGTCAGCGCTTCTCTGGACGGGACGGCCAGAGCGTATGACCTCCACAGGTGAGGGCCTGTTTGACGGGACTGAGTTGGAGAGCGGAGAGAGTGACATTGACACCGGCAAAGGAATTGACAGACGGAAAGAGTGAACTAAAGTCAATATGTTAAAGATAAGATGACATGATGAAATAATACTGAAATAAACTGCCAAATGTTCATACAGAAATATATAAAAGCTATGTTTACAGTGCAAAATGTGTGTGTACAGTGCATGTATACATTTCACAGTGGAACACATACATTTTATAATATATTTTTATGTTGAAAGATGAAGGTACTGACTCATGTAAGAAACAGTTTTATTTTGAACATGTAAATATAGCAAGTGTGTTTTTCTGTGTTTATTTATGGACTCCTCTCTTCACACAGGTACCGTAACTTCCGGACATTCACGTCGCCGCGGCCTGCGCAGTTCTCCTCTCTGGCAGTAGATGTCAGTGGAGAGCTGGTGAGCGCAGGAGCACAGGACTCCTTTGAGATTTTCATCTGGTCCATGCAGACCGGCAGACTGCTGGAGGTAGGACAACTCCGGATCACTGTGGGACATTTTTGTTGTATTTCTGGAACTCATTTGTTATTCAGACATGATACCACACTTCATTCAGTTACAGAACATTGCCTGTTAGCTTCTTCCTCTCTGTGATTTTCCAGGTCCTTGGGGGCCATGAGGGCCCAGTCAGCTGCTTATGTTTCAGTCCAGTCCAGTCCATCCTGGCCAGTTCCTCATGGGACCGCACCGTCCGACTGTGGGACATGAATGACAGCTGGCAGACCAAGGAAACACTCCGCCTCACCTCCGATGGTAATTCATGAAGGGAAGGAGCTCTTTAGTGATGTTACTTGGGTGTCACTGGATTTGTGGATCTTTGAACATTAGACACCCTTGGTCAGGTGACCCATCTCAGGATGATCAGGCGGGTCAAGTCAAGTTTACTGAATAATCCACACCACAAAACAATTGTGTAACTGAATAAAATCACTAAACTCACAAAAAAGTTGTGCCAGGAAAAAAATCCACAAGACATGAAACTTGCAGCCAAACAAATGAAGAAGGCTTAAAAGTGAGGCATTTCATCAGTGAAACACTGACTGAAATCTTCAGGTTTGGACAAGAAATTAAGATGTGGAATAGGTAAGGACTTTGTACTGGGTAGTGTGTAGCCCTGCCTTACATTACTCTACTTTTTGTTTGTGTTTTTCCCAGGCCTGTCAGTGTCTTACCGGCCTGACGGTCAGGAGTTGGCCGTGGCCACTTTGGACGGAGAGATTTCCTTCTGGAACCCCCACACAGCTGTGCAGACGGGCTCTGTGGTCGGCCGGCACGACCTGCAGATGGGCCGCAAAGAGACGGACAAAATCACTGCCAAACAGTCGGCCAAGGGCAAGTGAGTGAGAAAGTAGCTGAAAATGAGCGTCTGTCCAGCCATCAGTTCACTCTCTTCATTGCTCCAGGAACTGCTGGCTATTTGTTGTCAACATTCATCTTTTTATAGCCATAAACCATTTGGTTTGAGGTTGTTTTCTGTGGTTGAGCTGGATTAAATGCACCTGTGTTATCAGGCATCTTTGCCTTGCTCTCACCTGAGTAAACAAACTGAAGGAAAGGAAGAAATGCTCCTGTTTTAAATAATTTGCTTTAAACGTGCTTTTTGTGAGCATAGCCCTGAGTCAAAAACAGTGAGTTATTTCACTCTGTTTCCAAATATTCATGGGATTAATTTTACTTTATTTACTGTGGGACTTATGATAGATTTGTTTTGAATTAGTCACTGGCTCAGGTTGTGTGTCCTGCTTGTGTATCGAGGTCATTCTCGTCGCTTTGCTACTCGGCGGACGGGGAGTCCATTCTGGCAGGAGGCCAGTCCAAGTTTGTCTGCATCTACAACGTCAAGGAGCAAATTCTGCTGAAGAAGTTTGAGATCTCCTGCAACCTGTCGTTTGATGCCATGGAGGTACAGGCCTGATTTTACAGCAACATGTAAAGGAATCCTGAAATATTTTTAACGAGCAGGGTTTGGTGTCTGATTTAAGACATAGCACCCAATTTTACTAATACATTCTTAACTACTGTCACATCCTGAGGAATCTAACCCAAAAAATGATAATTTTGAGTTGTTGAGTTTCACCAAACAAAACCTTTTCAGTCCTTGAATTAGATTTGTGAGTGTGTGTGTGTGTGTGTGTGTGTGTGTGCGCGTGCGCTGTGATCATAGTTGTGCTCATCTTGGTCTTCAGGAGTTCCTGGACCGACGGAAGATGACAGAGTTTGGCAGTCTGGCTCTGGTGGACGAGGGAGCAGGCGACGGAGACGGGGTTCACCTCAGCCTGCCTGGAGTCAAGAGAGGTGTGACGCTCAGGAAACATTACCTGACCAGTTTACAGCAAACATTTTTTGCTTTGCCAAACACCATAAATGTACAGGAATTCCTGGTAACACACTAACAACAGGACAAGAGGAGAGTGTAAAACCTTGTATCATACATATCACTCTACACATAAAAGCTCAAAGTTTTGATTTTGAATTGTGAGAGCCAACTCTAATGAGTTAATTTCATGTTTTCACATTTGTTTGGTTGATTTTTTTTTTAATCTCATCATAAGAAACCCTTTCAAAACTCAACTGGAAAAACAAAAATACATTGCCATCAAGCTACAAAGTAAGCTCTGAAAAGTCATTTTAGAGGTTCGGGCACACTTTCATGTTACTTAGGCAAGTAGATTACATTGGAGGTTTAATAGCACATCTTTTATCTCTAAAAAGAGTAGATGTCCACAGAATGTTATGCTAGAATATCCTCCATCTCTATTAGTGTTGCACCATCTCTGCTTCATGTGCTCACTGCTCTCTTCTCTCTTGGTGCCTCCTGCAGGCGACATGAGCTCTCGACATTTCAAGCCGGAGATCAGAGTCAGCTCTCTGCGCTTCTCCCCTACTGGTAGGTAACAGAACGACAAGTTGTGGGGTTTTCTGTCAGAGAAGATTTGTGAAGTCTTGACAGAATATTTTACACTGTCCTCCATTAAATGTAGTGGCATATGAAAATATATGAAAATACTGACAATGTAATAGAGTTCCCACACAGATCTGAAAGGCAGGCTATGGAAGATTAAAAAAGTCCAGAATTCAGAGAAAAATAGTCTGAGTTCTTATAAAACAAAGCTGCAAATTTTGTGTTACTGTAGTCTGTTATCTCACATATGATAATGAATGTTGGTTAGTAGTTGGTTTGTCTGTCCAGAAAAGAAAGAAAGAAGAAAAATCCCAAGTATTTATTTTTAATTATATGAACTCAGAAAAGGGAGACAGTCTTAACATCTTAGTGAAGCTTGAACCAGACAACGTTTGGTGTTTTTACTTCATAAATGGCTAAAATAATATCAGAATTGAAAGGATATTATAGTAAAATATGTCCTGGTCCTGGTTAATAAGCCGATGTGTGTTGTGTCAGGCCGCAGCTGGGCGGCCACCACCACCGAGGGCCTGCTGGTCTACTCTCTGGACAGCTCGCTGGTCTTTGACCCCTACGACCTGGACCTGGACGTGACGCCAGCCAGCATCCGCAAGCAGCTGCGGCTCCAAGAGTGGGCAGCAGCCATCGTGCTGGCGTTCCGCCTCAACGAGCGTGTGCTCACGCAGGAAGTGCTGGAAACAGTGCCACACAAAGAGAGTGAGTGCAGACGCCCGTCACTGCTGGGCAGAGCCCGCCAAAAGCCTGAGTTTACTGAGAATTGGGAATGATTTTAGTGGATTTTTTTTCTGTACTCCATATACTTACACTGAAACTACCATGATGTTGTACTATGTATTTGATTGAGAGGATATTTGAAAACTGCTTGCCGCAGTGGTGGAGGAACAATTTCTTGTAATGCTAAATAACACAAGTAAGGATCAAATTTAACAAATATGTTACAGGAACTGACAGTGTGATAACTTGTCAATGACTTCCCAAATGAGGACATGATTTAGAGTAAATTATGACTCAGAGGCAGCAATAGTGTTGCTACTTGGTAGTTATTTTTCAGTTTTTTAGAAGTAGTTTTTCAGTCATTTAATTTATTTTGGCTGCAGCCTGGACTGAAAATACTTGAGTGGATAAGGACATCGGTTTACATCTTTGTCTTTTGTGTGTGTGTGTTTTAGTCCCAGTGGTGTGTGGCTCCTTGCCAGACGTGTATGTTGAGAAGCTGCTGGGCTTTGTGGCGGCTTCGTTGGAGAGGTCGGGTCACCTGCAGTTCTACCTGACCTGGGCACAGACTCTGCTGATGCTGCACGGACAGAAACTCAAGAACAGGTAGACTGCCAGGGTCGCGCTGCACAGCCACTGTTCATCATTTTTCAACCAGTTTTCACATAACTTGTAGCTCTGGTAATGAATAGTGTTGTTCATGATGTTTTGCAATTGATGAAAGATTATTTGTTGAGTGGATTTTTAAGACTACTGGATCCTGTTTGGCTGACAGTGGCAGCTCCTCTCATTGAAATGAGGCACAAATGCTGAGTGGAGACTTTCCTGTCAAAGCGCTGCAGTCTGAAGGATTTTTGAAAATGCAGTAACTTTAATTTAGTTTCAGCCTCCTTAGAAATGGATATGGTGTATTCAAATGTTAACACAGAAAGCAGCCATTATATGCAGACATGTCAAAAAAAAAATGAGAGTTGGGATCAGACCTAGTTAAAAAAAAATCCAATATCAAAGCCGATGCAAAATATTCAGGGTAGCTATTGTGACTGAATTTGTTTTCTTGGTCTCTAATTCTGCTTGAATGGTTAAACACACTCACTGTGGTCTTAATATAAATGGCAGGGTTCGTACGGGCGCTGGAAATCCTTGAAACTACTTGAAATTGTAATTGCATTAGTTTCATAGTAAATGGCTTGGTCAGTGACACATTTTGAAAATTTGTTGTGTTTGTCTTTGCAAAATGCTCTCACTGAACTTAACTTTGGTTGTTTACAGCACAATAACATTGATTTTAATGTGAGGAAGAGGGTAATTAATCATTCTGAGTAGTCATAAACAGCTGTAAGGTTCTGAAAAATGCTTGAAAAGTGCTTTAATTTGATTTAAGAAAAGGTGTGTGTATGAAGTGACTGAGTAGGTGTATTGTTACTCGCAGGTCAGGAGCCATACTTCCCACCCTGCAGTCGCTGCAGAAGAGTATCCAGAAACATTTTGAAGATCTGTCCAAACTGTAAGTCTCAGCGTTTTGACACAGCAGCCCCCACTTCACAGTACAGACTCAGCATGTTACATTTATCCAACAGTATCAATGCCTTCTTATTTTTAGTGGGACCTAAACCAGAAGCTCCTCTTATTAATTCATTCAAAAGCTAATTCATTCATTCACTTTCACTGATGTTGCCATTTTGAACCAGTTGTGTGTGTTTTCTCTGTGCAGGTGTGACTTTAACATGTACAATATTCGCTACGCGGTGGCCCTGTCCAAGCAGAGGGGCATGAAGAGGGCAGCTGAGGAGGAGGAGGAGAATGAGGAGGACGAGGAGGAGCTGTTGTCAGAGGGGATGAGCGAGGCCTCTCTGGAGGATGTGGGCGTGGCCCTGTGACAAAACCACCTCATTCCATCAGCACGTCGCGTTTCAATACAACGAAATGTACTGCTGGACTGCTGAGAGAACTGGTCTGTGAGGACTTAAGAAGATGATGATTTTGAACTTTTTTAATTAAATTCTTATATAAACTGACTGATGTTGGTAGTGTTTGTATTTCCTTTGGTCTGCATCCACATTTGTCTGCGATGAAACCTTTGTCATTCCTTGGTCTGCAGTGACAGAGAAGCAAAATGGATATTGGAAATGGCTGTTTTGATCAGCATGGGGAAGAAACATTGCAGGCCTCTTGAAATGGCTTTTTCTTTCTTGATCTTTTAAAAATGTCAACCAACAAGATATCAGAGAGAAACACTCTTATTTGGTGAGTGAGGGGGTAGCTTTCTTCAAAAAACAATTGAAGTGGAGGTTTCACTGGTTAAATTTTGATTTACACCTACTGGTGCAGCAATAAGTCACCATATGCTGTTTTATAAGAAGCAAAAGTTTATGAGAATTCATTTCTTGAGCATTTTAAGTAAAAGGATGGTAAATTCATTACCTGGACTGAACAGGTGCAACAATCTCTTAAGATCTGATTTTAGTGGTATTAATTACAATAACAATGTCCTTTTGACCAAAGATCCACAATTTCAAACCAATCACAATTCAGTAGCAATCAACCAATCACAACTCAGAAGTAACCAACTAATGGCTAATGTGCTAAATGTACAGCAACACAGTTTCTTTACATTTTGTGTGGACATTTTGTCTTATTGGTCAAAATCAGGGTTAGGCACAAGCTGCTTATAGCTGATGAAAGCTGGACAGAATATTGATTATGATTTCCATCACTCAACTAGGAAACACAAGCTTGCCAATCACTCAGCCATAAGTGGCTGACATGTTTTATGATATTAAAACATTTCCCACTGAATCAGATAACTGAGGGGGGAAGCCCTTCATTTCCCTTGTATATAATATTTGTTCCCTTTGACAATTTTAGATTTCCTTGCTCCAAGCGAATGCAAATTGCCCCACTTATTTTCTACAAGTTCAGTAAAACATTTTAATAAAGTCAGAGAGTAAATAGAGAAGAAGAAGGAGGAGGAGGAGAAAGGGGAGGAAAAAAAGAAGTAGACCCGGATGTGTTTTGCCGGCGGAGCGGAAGAGGCGGCGTCAGAGGCAAAATGAGGGAAAATAAGAACATGTCCGAGTCCCCCTCTCAAGCGGGAAAAGAAATGCCGGCGAAAAAACAAAAACTGAGCAGTGACGAGAACAGTAACCCCGACTTGTCCGGAGACGAAAACGTAAGAGCTCTAACTTTGTTTCCTCCCTCCAGGCCTGAGAGCATCACGCCACAGCAACACCCCGGCAGCGGCTAGCTAGCAGCTTTGTGCCGGCAGGAGACTCCGACACTCGGCGTGTCTCTGATAAAAACCAACTGTAAACCAGCTTTTCCGCCTCTAAAACACACAGCACACCCGTAGCTTCATGCTCTCAGCCTCAGCCTCACATGTGTACAGAGATATAATGGCTACAGGCAAGTTAACCACGGCGCATTGCACTTGTGGATCGTGGCTAGCAGTGTTAGCACTTTGATCCAGATGTGGCAGTGAGAGTCAGCTGAAGCCAAACCCGGGAACAAATCCAGTTAAAGCTGAGGGTGGGAGTCATTAGAGGCCCCATGATAAATATTATCACGATACTTAAGTCATGATACGATTGTATTGCGATTTATGACCTTTTTTTCAACTGCAAATTGGGTCCCCAAGGGAAATCTTTATCTATCTGTGTTATCTAATAAGATACAGTTTGTATTCTGTTCATCAGACTGACCAACTCTGTCATAAATTATTCTTGGTGATAAAATATTGATGCAAAATTACCACACTAGATATCATGATACTGTTACAGTTAAAGCACTGTTTACGTTACTTCAGTAGCTTCCATATTTTATCACAAGGATCAGTGGATTCAAGCAGCAGAGGGGAAATGGACAGCAAGGCTGTCTGTGCCTGTTATGATAATGCATCAGATGACTGTAATGCAGCTCACTGTAATGAGAGTGATGCTAGCTCCATAATAATAAACATTATAATGGCAGCTGTGTCTTCGTCCCATTTGCAGGATGATGCTGTCAGTGTGGAGAGTGGGACCAACGTGGAGCGCCCGGACACGCCCACCAACACGGCCAACGCCCCGGGCAGGAAGAGCTGGGGCAAGGGCAAGTGGAAATCCAAGAAGTGCAGATACTCCTTCAAGTGTGTCAACAGCCTGAGGGTGAGTCCAGTTGCCAGCCTGAGCTCTGTGTGGAACCAGGGACGGGACGAACTCGGCTCACATGAGCTGAAGCTGCTGTTAAAAGCACACTATAGTATAAAACAGTGCATACTGTACATTTACATAACCAAAACATTTAAAACAGCATTACCACCAACAGCAAAGTGACTTTCCTCATAGATTAAGCTCGCAAGGGGGATGAATGATTATTTAAAACATTAAAACACAAGAAAAACATTCATTTGGGGTATTATTATCTGAGGAATTGTACCCAAATTAATTTAGTAGCATGTGTTTTTTGTTGTAGGTCTTTGGCATCAGTGCCACACACAACCACAGGAACTTGCTGCACATGTAGAAACTGTTGTGATACATTCAAATACATCCTTTATTATCAAATTATTGCATTCAGGATTCTTCTACTTCTCTGTCTTGGGAGCATGTTTATTTTCTTTCTGGACATATCACAGCAGTCAGACTTTATTATGAAATATTATGAAAGGGATTACAAATTATCACCAAATGCAGAACCATATTAAATTTTCAGTTTTAAACGTCAGTAGTCAACAGATTTTTAGACCATAACAGGACAGGACTGATGTTTGAGAATCTGCCAGCAGAGTTCACAAATTCACACACACTTTACCAGTGTGTCTCAGCTGTTCACTGAGTTTTGTTGCTGATGACGCATCATGTGTGACGTGCAGGAGGACCACGGCCAGCCGCTGTTCGGGGTCCAGTTCAACTGGCACAGCAAAGAGGGAGACCCGCTGGTGTTCGCCACCGTCGGAAGCAACAGGGTGAGTGATGAGAGGATGGAGTGCTGTTTTTCTTTTTTTGACGCATACCATTTGGTGCATGGCTTTTCATTTTTTTAAAGTGTGCAGAATAGCCTTTTTATGAATTAGTCCCATTTGTGCCAGCTAATAAAATAAATGTTTTTATTTAGATAATCAGTCTGATTGTGCTGATCTGCTACTTGACAGCTGACTTAGCATTCATGTTTCACATTTTAATTTAACTTGTTTTTTTTTCTGCACTAGGTAACTCTGTATGAATGCCACTCTCAGGGAGAAATAAGACTCCTGCAGTCTTATGTCGATGCAGACGTATCCTTTCGCACGCATAGACATAATTCAAACTTGTTTATCCCATATCAGCTTAGCTAAATCCAAACAGCAACTGGGTTAAGATAAGGTGAAAGTGAAGTTGTTTGCACAGAAAAAACTGTCATCCACATAAGATAGGGACTGTATAGCTTCTGGAGCAACATTACAAACATTGGACACAGTAAAAAATATGTCATAATTTGAAAGTGCATAGATCCTATGACTCTAAGTGTACGTATAGTCATACACAGTCATCATGCTCATGTCTTTCTCAGCTGTGAACGGTAAATCAAAGTGGTGTGGATGTTAGAGAGACAGATTTGTGTCTGGAGCATCATGCGTCATTTTCTTAACTAAAGCGACACAAAGGCAGACGAGAACTTCTACACATGTGCCTGGACCTTTGACACCAACACGAGTCACCCCCTGCTGGCCGTGGCCGGCTCCCGTGGCATCATCAGAGTGATCAATCACATCACCATGCAGTGCATCAAGGTACAGCTGACTCCTTTGTGCTTACGCCCAAATACCCAAACAAAAAAGTCAGTTCCCGCACACAGCTGTCCACCTCTGCAATGATTTTTTCCAGGAAGTTAGTCAACGTTTAGGTTACAACAATGTGTAATTGAAGAACTTGTAACCAAACTGTGTCTAACTTTCTGAAATAAATCATTGCCGAGGTGAAAAGGTGTGTGCGGTAATTGACTTCTTTCTTTGGAATTGGTTCTTCGGGGATTGGATTCCCTTTGCAACACGAGACAAAGCAAGTGGTGTGTGTGTTGCCTTCTACTCACCTTGCTTAAGCTCTTCTGACAGGAGACCTTTGACGTCAAAGAACTGCTTGGTGTCTTTTTCTTTTCAGCTTTTAGTAACACACCTTGCTAGTTGCTTTCTTCCATTTGCTGGCATTCATTGACGAGGTTCAGAAATGAATTGCTTGTGTGTCGTCTCCCTCATATGAGGAAGTTGTGGAAGAAAAGCGTGTTCTCAGGAATATTGTTTTTATTTATTATTTGTTCTTTTATCCAGCATTATGTAGGTCATGGGAACGCCATCAATGAACTCAAGTTTCATCCAAGGGATCCGAATCTGCTCCTGTCTGTCAGTAAAGGTAAACTAGTCTTAGTGGCGATAAACATTTGCATCCCACTTTTTAAAACATTCACCAAATGCTTTCCTTACATAAAACAATGACAAGTAAAAGGCAGCAAGGTCAACACGTAGTCCATTTTTACTTTGCCATTTGTCATGAACCTGCAGGGATTTTTTTTCGTAATATCTGAGATTTAAATTAGTTGACATGTGTTTCCTCAGACCATGCTCTTCGTCTATGGAACATACAGACAGACACATTAGTGGCCATATTTGGAGGCGTCGAGGGTCATCGAGACGAAGTCCTGAGTGCTGTAAGTTTTTGATGACACCTTGCATTAGACCCTTGGCGAATAACAAAGAAGAGAAAATAAGATTTTTTTTTTTTTATTGAACTGACAGGACTTTGATCTCCTGGGTGAGAAGATCATGTCGTGTGGGATGGACCACTCCTTAAAACTCTGGAGAATCAACTCAGAGCGGATGCAGAAAGCCATTCGTGGCTCGTATGAGTACAATCCCTCAAAGACAAATAGGTAAACACAAAAAACAACTTTAAAGAATGGGGTCAAGCCCTTGTAAGTTGGTTAGTATACAAATTGCTGTTGTGCCCTTGAGCAAGGCACTGAATCCATACCAACTCCCTTACGGAGATCAGTTCAGGAGAAGCATACAGAGAGGAGATTTTAACATATTCCACAGACACACAGTGTTGTTAAATGACAGCATCATCATAAGATATTTGGGCAAAAGTGTCTGTTTTTCTTTTTAAGGTCGTCTTCACCTGTGTTAGCTGTCAGCTGAGCAAAACCAGTTCAACGTTGCTCATTTGAAAATGGCTCTTTTCCATTATTTCGTCACTCGGTGAGTGTTTGTGTGTTTTCCCGCAGGCCTTTCGTCTCACAGAAGATTCACTTCCCCGACTTCTCAACACGAGACATCCATAGAAACTACGTAGACTGTGTGCGGTGGCTGGGCGATCTCATCCTCTCCAAGGCAAGTGTCACTGAGTGGTATGATGTTTGGTGGCTGAATCCCAATCCCAAACAGCAGCACTGTGAATCAGTGTAAATTCAGGCTCATTTTATGGAGTGGTGTTTAGTTTCCTGACTTCTCAATGGTCAAAATGTTAGGGGGGGCAAAAAACATGTTTTATGAGCTCTGCTACTGCTTGCAGGTGCCTCTGTCTCTCTTTTGGTTGAAGATATTTAGGTTTTCTGCTTCTTATTTCACTCTCCTTCTAGTCTTGTGAAAATGCTATTGTGTGCTGGAAGCCGGGAAAGATGGAGGACGACATTGATCACATCAAACCAAACGAGTCCAACGTGACGATTCTCGGGCGCTTTGACTACAGCCAGTGTGACATCTGGTACATGCGCTTCTCCATGGACTTCTGGCAAAAGGTGAGGCTGTCTTTGTTTTTCTGTAATCACATACCAGGGTTTCTGTGTAAGTCTGGCCGTGAACTGAAAATCTGCACCTGTTTTATATTTAGCTGCACACTCACTGTGATCACATGTTGTGATGTCGCTGCAGACACTTTGGACTTCATTGTATTCTCAGACTTAAATCATATTTTTAATGGAATAGAATAGCAATACAGTCATAACCAAGTCACAGCAAATTGTACACTTGATGAAGTGCATGACAATGCATGTTTTATTAATGAAGATATAAAAAGAAACAAAGGCAAAGTGATGCTACAAAATTACAAATTAAGTGTTTTCTTGTTAAACAGATTATAAAAGATATAATCTTGTCATTCTGAGTGATTTGAAGGGCAGACATTTTTTTTGCATCTTTTATTAAAATCCTGAGTGATTTCAGCTACAATCCTGGAAGTTAAATTGCCAGATGTAATCACTGGCTATTAATTATGCAGCTTGTCTCTGGGCGCACCTTTTTTGAACAGTTAATGAAAGGCTCTTGTCGCATACTGATTTGCAGATGCTTGCCCTGGGGAACCAGGTGGGGAAGCTGTATGTGTGGGACCTCGAGGTGGAAGACCCACACAAAGCCAAGTAAGTCAAACTGCATGAGCGGCACTGTGGGGAGGGGACTTCAGAGAGTTCACTCACCATCAGAGACTGCGTGTTTTCAGAAGCAAGACACTAAGCCCCAACTGCTCACTCGTTTTGAAGTGAGAAAGTAGGGAAATAGATGCAAATTCCAGGGTTAAGACGGTCATGGAAAACTTATGCAATTTAAGATCCAATTTCTTGGCCCATGAAAAGTTCTGGGAAATTGTAATGTTATACAGGTCTTGGAAAAGTCATGGAACTAAAGCTGTATCAGCTCTATATGAGGCTGACAAGTTAACCCAGTTCCCTCTCAGGGATCAATAAAGTATTTCTGATTCAGATTAAAAATAGTAGTAATTGGGTGGAATCATTGCAATGACATTTGTGGATTCCCATTGTTTTTGCTTGTGCATCATTTTGTCTCAGGCTGGCAGGGAAGTTGATTTGAGTAAGTCGATAATTTTCCTCAAACCAGTTGCAGATTTTGTTGATTGAACTTTTTAATTCCTAGGAATTCAAAAACGAAAAACATATCCAGGTAGAGAAGCTCATTTACTTTATTTGAAGCAGTGTTAGACACATTTTTTTCGGTGGTAGCTCTATTAATTTTCCTTTGGTGACTGAAATTAAGCTGAGATTTATGGACAAGTCATTGGAATCCAATGGTAAAAAGGTGTATGAGCTGTGTTGTTTGTCTGAAAGCTTCTAATTAAATCATAGCAGACAAGTTTGGCTGACAGCCCTCTCTCTCGGCCCCTCAGGTGCACCACCCTGACTCTGCCCAAATGTACATCGGCCATCCGGCAAACCAGCTTCAGTCGCGACAGCGGCATTCTGATCGCTGTGTGTGACGACGCCTCCATCTGGCGCTGGGACCGGCAGCGCTGACTGTGATCGGTTCACAGCACGTTGACTGAACGGATTTGTTTGTTTTTCTGTTTCCCTTCCAGATGTGTTGCTCTGTCCTCGTATCCTAGCAGCTGTACAGATCTACACCGCAAAAAACATTCATCTTAACAAGTCATCTAGTCCCATCTTCTGTTAAAATGATACTCTCTCTCCTAAAATAAGTGAAACGTTGTGCTCAGGGAGTGAGATGATGCCATAGATGTTATTTTTATGCCCTTGTTAGTTTGTCTGTCAGTAGGATATATAATCAATGTACTTCTGTTACATTTGGTGGACAGATCAGTAATTTTGGCAGTGATCTGTGATTTCCACCTGTAAAATATTGTTTTATAGCTGTAAGTATGAAACAAACAGAGTCTGACTGGATTCCAGTGTGCCTGCAGGTACATGGGCAGGTTCAAGAAATTATTTCAAGCTAAACTTGAAGTGAAAGTAACGCTGTCTGTTGGGGAAGGGTTCACTGTTTATGGAGCTGTGCGCTCTCCGAGTGCCTTCTAGTTTCTTATGCACTTTCTTCGATTTCCAGTATTTTTTTAGATTACTCAATCACTCTAGTAGTGTGAGGAAAGTGATTTAAGAGGGAAATTAGCATCTCACCCAGATTAGCAGATTGTTTCATTTGTTTTAAGGAAAATTGGATCGTAAGACAAGATGGCGTGACTTCAGATGGACTTGTTTTTTGCCGTGTGGCAGCTTTTATAACCATTAGTGTGCACAGTTTAAAGGACAGTGCTGCCATTTTAGAGGATTTTGTTGAGTTTTTCTTACATTCCTTCTTTATTACGCCCATATGGATTGTTTTCAGTGCATTCACCCTGTGAAGAATACCCCCTCCCCAAGTACACTCAATAAAAATGGTTTTGTAAATTAAACTGGACTTTAGAGTCAGTTTTCCCTTTACTGTTCAAAATATTTCTAAAATATTTTGAAGCCATTCTGTTATGAATCAAGCAAAACAGCATTATAAATTCACTCTGTCATTTCTGTATCCAAAAGAGGAGGAAGAAACAAGACACATTTTGGCATTTGGATAAGTGTTCCCCCCCCGAAATGACAACAAAGGCTTTTTAAGTTTCAGATTGTGACCATAATTGAAGACTGCTCAAGCTGGCTCAATGGAAGAGGGGCTTTGGTCTTGCCTTTACTGATTATTTGTAATTCAGTTTATTTCAACTTCAATAAAAATTATTTTTCTACAGAAACCACTGTGCATTTCTCTAAATCGAATTCCTTGTCATGGGAAAAAAAAAACACCTGCAGGACAAAACAGAAAAAACTTTCCGAACATTGTAGGGATACCACAGTGATGCCACAGGAAATTAAAGTATAATGTAGTGCCTTAAGTTTAATATACATTGAACATTGAAAACCACAGCTACAGTTTGTTTTTAAGAATATTAAGACCATTATAGTGTTTATAGGTCCTTATAGGGTTTTTCTATAGATTAATATAGTGTAGTTAGATCAGGTTATAGTGTTTTTTGGGGGGTGAAGGGTGAGGGGGAATATTTTCTGCACTTTTTGTAGAAATAAATGTGGAAGTCATGTGATTTGAGGCTTTATCCCTTGATCAACATCTAATCTGGGACTGACCGCAAAAAAAAAATGACGTCCCCCCTGTGCGCACACTTGGTGGCCGTGCGCGCCTCTTATCTCCAGTCACAGCAGAGAGCCGTTGCCCGCGGCGGACTTTTGCCCTCCGAGTTTGATTCAGGCAAATAAACCAAAACCAAGGGGAAGCAGCTCGACCATGTTTTCGTCCAAGTCGCCTAAAAGTCTGTCTAAAAATGCCTCCAAGTCGCCGTACGCCGCCGGGGAGCAGATCTGTATGGTTGAATGCGGCTGTGAGGCGGACGGCACCTGTAGCGCCCGCTGTGCCGCAGACTCACACGGCGCTCCGTGCGCCAGCAGGAGACCCGGTGCGGATCACGTCCAGGTAGGCCTTCCCGGGGCTTGGATTTCCATCTGCAGCGCCGTGTCTCTCCAGTATACACTAGGTCAAAGGTCGGAACACTTTCTCATGTCAAGGACCCGCTTACAGAGTTAACGTTAGACCACACTGTCAAGGTTTTCTATAGGGAGCCTGGTCCAGTTTTATTGTCCGTCTCCTTTCACATTAGTCAGTGCACATTTGCTCCAAATGCTGCTAACTTAAAAGTGAGTGAAAAAACACAACGATTATTATGATATTTTTTTCTCTAAAACATGCTTTATTTGGAGGAAATTAACAAACCATATCATCTGGTAGAATCTTTGTTTTGTTTCTCATCCTATGATCTGATCTCTGATCCCATGATTTCACTGGATGAGAGATCATTCCACTTTTCTTCTTGAATTATATGCCATTAATCCACTCATTTTAGGCCACAAAGCAAAAAATCATGCGACAGCAAAGGCAAAAAACTGGATTATGTTGCCTTAGGGATAGCAGTTCACCTGACATTATTCGTCTGGGGTTAAAGAATTGATCTATTAGGCTTTCACTTCCTTTGGCAACTCTGGTAATCTAACAATACTGGTTTGTACAGAAACTGGGTCAATGAAAACTCAAGAAGGAATATTAAGAAAGCTGAGAATTTTCATTCCTGAGACAGTCAATCAAAAGGATCTTTTTTAACTTTTAGAGTGTTTAAACCAGTAGCCTGTGTGTTATTAAATATAATATACATTAAAATGATACAACCCTCATTACTAGTGATCAGTGCTTATATTCTCTCCCTTGTTGCCTACTAACTAACCTCTGCCCACATATGAGGCTCCATCCATTTGCTTTGTCTGGAACAAATACTAATAAAAGTATTTTCTTGGTGTAGGGGAGAGTGGGGTAATTTGTGCCAAGGGGCAAGTAGTGCCACCCCTGTTATCTAGAAAACCATATAAGAAGTTGGTCATGTGACCACATATTTTTGAAAAGGCATCCATTTCACTCATCCTGCAAAGAAGGGAGACACATGGCTTGAGAGGAAAGCACATTTCAGTTCAAAAACCATTTTTTTGCCCTCCAAAGTAAAATTTCTATGATCAAGGTTTTTTGATTTCTGTGTTTGAACAATTATAGAAAACTTTGAAAACAGTTCACACAGGTTTTAGTACTTTAGTAAGCTACACCATGAGTCTATACAGTTAGCATGATGTTAGCTCAAAACAGCTGGGAGATGCATTTTTTTTTCAAAATGGTGGGCTTGGGGTAATTTGTGCCAAAGGGCCTGGGGTAGTTGTGCCAGTGGCACAACTTGTGATTATATACTATATATTACTTTATTGTATTTTATTGTTATTGTACATTGTCTTCTTACCTTTGATCACTAAAACTATTCAGATTCAGATGAAGATGATTTGCAGGTGCTCATTTTGGCATTTTTATTTTGTTCTGGGTATGTGTTCATGTGGCGCGAGGCCTTGTTATAGAAAAGTGGCCTGTGATCTTGTTAAAATA
>OMLB01059283.1:0-25682 GCA_900302555.1 Myripristis jacobus
GAAAGCCAGTTTGCAAAATGTCTTTTAACAGTCCTTCCTGTCCTTGTGTGTGTCTCTCTCTCTCTCTGTCTCTCTCTGTCTCTCTCTGTATCTCTCTATCTCTCTCCCTCTGTCTCTCTCTCTCTCTCTCTCTCTCTCTCTCTCTCTCTCTCTCTCTGTCTGTCTGTCTTCCTGCAGACGGTGGACATCCACAAGGAGAAGGTGGCGAGGCGAGAGATTGGCATCTTGACCACCAATAAGAACACGTCACGCACCCACAAGATCATCGCCCCTGGCAACATGGAGCGGCCAGTGCGCTACATCCGTAAGCCCATTGACTACACGCTGCTGGACGACGTGGGGCACGGCGTCAAAGTAAGAACCACCAAGGAGGGGATTATTTTTTCAGAGTAAAACTCCCCAGAAGTTTCTTTATGTTGTAATGTTTCATTTGGTTTGTTGTGGGTAAACTAATCTCAGTGTATTTATTCACTCAGATTATAGCCCTGTTAGTCTGTTAGCTTTTGAGCCTCAAGTATTGACAGCGCTTTCCAGCTGCACCACCACCACACTGTTTCAGCTAATTACTGAACTCATTATTTTGACAAATCGCCTTGAATCACAGTTTAAATCAATTTTCCTGACAGGAAAACATGCACTTAAGAGTCCAGTTCACACCTGGCACTTTCATGTGAACAAACTGTCTGCTTGCATAATTACCACTCAGGCTTCTCAGCGATCGATATGCTGGCCTTTTAGCTAATTGAGTACAAAACTGAAGAAAAAGAGCACACACACACACACACACACACACACACACACACACACACACACACACACACACACACCATACATGCAAAGTTAGCAGCAGATTGCTGCTGAGAAAGCTTTGCCTGCCAGGGGTGTTGGTCTTGCACTAGAGCTGGACAGACTCACAAGTAGGATATTTTGTGTGTGCATGCGCGCGCGTGTGTGTGTGTGTGTGTGTGTGCCTTTGCCTAAATGAAGAGTGTAAGGAAGACTGAGACATCTTGGCCAAATGGTGCTCACACCATCACATCCCCCTCTTGAATTATGGGAAGATATTCTTTCAGCTGTTTTCCGTCTCATTCTTTCATTTTTTATTCTCTCTCCCCAGGATCTGTCCGCTCTTTCCTCTCCCCCATCTTTCTTCCCTTCTTTCTTACAGGCTTCTCTGTGTGTGTGCGTGTGTGTGTGAGTTTGTACACACAACTGCGTGCATTAATTGTTTGTGTCATAGCTTTCCACAGTGTGACACGTTTTGAGTCGGTCTCTTCATCCCCGTTTCTGTGTCTGCCCCTGTCAAGATAGTGGCTGTTTGTTGATTTTCAAACGTCCGCTTGATTCAAATGCAAAAGCTATCGTTTCCCCCTCTGAGAACCGGCACAGACAGACAGAGATTTGGCATGGCCCGCTATGCAAATGAAGCATCGTGAACAAATGCTGCAATCAAATGGATCTCTGCAGAAATGACGAGCATAGATTTGAGAAAATGTTTGCCAGCTTTTTTTTTTTTTTTTTGGGTCCTCTCAGATATACCTGCGTAAGGGAAACGGCAGCACACTGTCAGCACTCATTTTGAAAATACATGACTCATACATCCGTGAAATGACTCCAAACATTTGGATAGCATCTTTAATTTAATTATCTTTTTATACCAATGGGGGCACTGGAGGCATGAAAGAACAAATGAAGGAAGGAAAAAGAAAAGAATGAGGGGAGAAATGAAGAAATAAATGACTAAAAACTCCCCGGCCACTGCAGAGATTTGAGCCGTCCATTTTGAATTCTCTGTGATTTCTCTGTCTGGCTCGTTGCAGAACGTGTGTGTATGTGTGTGCATGTGTGCGTTAGTATGCATTCATGTGTGTGTGTGTGTGTGTGTGTGTGTGTGTGCGTGTGTGGTTGCCTGTGTGTGCGTGGATGTGCATTTGTCTGGCTCCTGCAGGGAGAAAGGCATATCAGATTCCATCTTTTGCCCTGAGAACACAGTCTCTCACACACACACACACACACACACACACACACACTAACTCACATGCACACACACAGACACATACATGTGTGTGAATAATTCAGGAGATTTCATATCAACTCAAACCCACCACTGCAACAGCCACAATACAGGAAAGGAGAACACTGTGAATAGTGCGCAACTCTATGTGTGTGGGCATGTTTTTCATGCGTGTATTTGATTTTGTGTGCAAGTGTGTGTGTGTGTGTGCAAAGTGTGTATAAACATCTTATTAGCAGCCCATCCTTACAGTCTATTTCTCCCAGGCTGGGATTCCCCAGGGACTCGCCTGAGGTCATCAAGGCGTGATCGCTCCCTAACCAGGGGAGCTCACCCGCGGACAGACAGACTCGCTCGCTGCAAGATCCATTCACACTTGTACGCTTGACTGTGCTCACCCCTCCGCCATAATGCTCTTTATTGGCGTTGCTGTCAGTTGCCAGGGTGACCGAGTTATAGCCATCCACGTTCCAGCCGCCACCTCCCCATCCCTGTGTCTGTGTACCTTGCTCTGGTTATTTATGACCACGCCGTGCATTTCTCGCCTGCGCACCGCTTCAGATTTCAGCGTGGCATCTCTGTACCTCAGACATTACACATTCTTTGTAGTGTGCTTACCAATCAAAGTGCATGGTAACCCTCTGGCTTTGTAACCTCACATCATGTTTAATTTCTGTGGCTTTACATTACATTTACATTTTTAAAAAATGGGAAAAACGTATGGGTTGTTTTGTTGCAGAATCGTAAATGCTCAAATAACCATAATGCCTTGCACTACACACCTCGGTCAACTGCACCCAGCTCCACCCTCTGCCCCACTGAAGGCTGCCTGGAGAATTAGGACATGCTCTACCCCTCCTCTGCTGCTCTAGCTTGCCCAAACACACACACACACACACACACACACACACACACACACACACACACACACACAAACACCAAAAATTCTGACCCCATAGATTCCATGCTTTTTACATGGATGTTGATGTTTACAAACTATCTGAGTCAAGATGTTTTCTGGGTCAAATGTTGTTGTAGGGTTAACTGACTGATTCTGATTGCTGCCTGCATTACAAGTGTAGACGCTGTCCTACATACAGTAGACTCATGCGTACCAAATGTAGAAGTGGTGAGCATCACACCTCTTCCTGTGGTGAACCCACAGGAAGAGGTTTGTAGCAAGTTAAACAGAAATGCCACAAAAAAAGAAAAAAAAAGCATGTCATGGTGTCATAACTCCCAGATTATGCAATAACTTGACAAAATGTAATAAACTGTCTCTCTCAATGAGATAATGTAATAACATCACATTATTACATTACACTAGTGCTATTCATAAAACCGTGAACCAATTCATAGTGTAATTCATACACTAGTGTAATAATAATATTAGAATATTAGAAACTGGTACAATAACTGTACTTTTTACATTAGTCAGTGTATATATTACATTTCTAAGTACTTTTTAATCAGCACAACTGTACTTGTCTTGAAGGCAGTGGTGTTGCATTTCAGCTTCTCTCAGTGTGAAGTAACTGTTGGTTCTCCAGCACTGAAGTCAAACACACATACACACATCCTTTGGCAGTGAGGCAGCCATCAATGGAATAGAAGCAGAGATGAAACTGAATTTTGTTTTCACTTCACTGTCAGTATTATTCCCTTACTATTCCTCCTAATGTCTCTTTCGCCTCTCTCCAATTGTCTTTTCATGACGTTCTTTTATCTTAATCTAATGCCTCAGATGGTTTATTCCTAAGTGTGCTGACATATCTTGTTGTTTAAGGCTATGTCAGGTCTCTCACTAATGGGCACAAGTACAGTGACATTGTAGCCATTGTTCAGATTTAAAATAAATCTGAAAAGTTGCTTGTCAAATTCTGTTTTCTTGTTAGCTGTCAGATAGTGCGGTGAATCGTCCAGCAATGAAATAGTTGAAAGTATTGAATTACAAGATGCCCGTTCACCTCTGCTAGACAGCATTTTGCACAAAGCCACAGTTACCTCCTACAGCACTAATGGAAGGTACTTGCAGCGTAAATGCTATCACTGCATTGCAGAATCACTTTTGCTTATTTTTATACCATTAACCAATGAGCCTATCTTCTCTCCTCTCTTCTCTTTTTGCCTGCTTGCACTCAGTGGCTTAAGGCCAAGGTAAGAGATGGTTGTCCTCCTCGTCTTTCCATCATGCTCTGATAGAACACCAAGCAATCTGTGTTACCATTTTACTCCCATTAAGATTGCCGTCCATGTGCAAAACCTATAGCACAGCGATAAATTGTAATGATATTGAATTACTTTTCATGAAACAAATTTAATTTTATGTGAGAACTGATTTATTGCATTGCATCAGAAACATTGTTTGCCTCTCATGTTATTTATAGAGTTACCAGCATAATGATTGTCAGTCATTGGTTGTGTAGCCAATACCTAAGATGACATTCTCACATGAATAAAGGCTGAACCTAATGTATATGTTATAGTAAATGTGGGAAAATGATAAATGAATATATCCATGATTTTTCCATGTTTACTCAAACACACGTCTTTGTGCATTCATCCGTACCCCTGTCAACAAGTATCATCATCCCATAGCACATGCAATATGCACAGTTTCCTCATTTAAGGCAGCCAATCATCTCCTTTGCTGTTCTCCTTTGTCTGTCTCTCTCTCCTCTTCTCTCCCTCTCTCTCCTCGTCTATATATCTGTCTATCCATACAAAAGACTTTGCCATTGTTTCCCCAAAACTTATTTGTCCTTTGATTGAGTGGAAAGCCATGCGATGTGATTCTCTAATGAACAAATGTACAAATTAAATTTTCTCAGGTTGAAAAACTCCTCAGCCTTACTGGGCTTAGCTAATCAGATCTGTGCCACAGTGATATTTAAACTTGCCTTTTTGTCTTCCAGCAACATGGGAACAACGCAGCAGGGCGAGGTGGGACGCTGTCCAGGACCAACCCCCCGACACAGAAGCCCCCCAGCCCACCCATGGCTGGTCGCGGGACCCTGGGGTGAGGACTGAGTTTTTTAAACTGATTTCACACACATATTTTGGAAAAGACACACTGCTTCTTAAATACTTGTCCTGCTAGGCCTCTGTTGTCTTGGGGACCAGTGTTGGCTTTCTCAGCTGACCAGTTTTGTGTGTGTTTGCATGTTCTTAGTACACACTGAAAAAAGCAAGTGTTCTCAAGGCAATTCAGCCAATACTGCTGATGTCACTTTCCTCAGGGTACAAACACTCTTGTCTAGTTCTGTATAGCAGAGGTTTTCAAACTTTTCATGTTCAGGACCCCCAAGTTGACTTTCATCAAGCTGCCGAGCCCCATTTAAAGTAATTTTTCCCTCAGGATCCTAATATGAAAAAAAAAACAGTTTAAGTATTAAATTGTTTAAAGGTCTTAGTTGAACATGGAAAAATGGATCCAAAGTGGTGAGATTAAAAACATCATTTGTATCCTAACAATTTCCAGTGAATTAAATTGTAGAGAAATTAACCTATCCTCATTTTGCCCAATGAAAACAACTGCTGCACAGAACCATAAAGGGTTCTGCTGTGTAACAAAAGTGTAGAACCATTTTTTAGTACTGAGTTTTGGAGTTTACTTCTACTGTTTAAGTTTAAATGAGGTTACTGAGCGTGCATTGTGTTGACAAAAATTCTCCTGCCTGCTGCTCTCACTATCCTCCTGCTCACCTCTTTTGCACTCTCTCCCTCTCTGTCTCCCTCTCTGTCTCTTCTGCCCTCTCTGTCTCTCTCTCTGTCTCTCTCTCTCTCTGTACAGACGTAACACTCCCTATAAAACCCTGGAGCCTGTTAAGCCTCCGGTGGTGCCTAATGACTACATGACCAGCCCGGCTCGACTAGGCAGCCAGCACAGCCCTGCACGCACAGCCTCGCTCAACCAGAGGCCCAGGACACACAGGTACCACAGACTCCCTCTTTTCACACACAGCATTAATACGCATCCTGGGTTTGGATTCTCAGACGGACCCAAAATGCATACAAGTCCCAGTGTAATACATTTAAATACCAGATATAAATGTAATCATGTTTAAAATGAAGTCATATTGAGACACAGTCCAGTTATGATGAACATTTCTGTCAGATGCAAAGGGGAAGCCATTCAGGCGCTCACACATACATACACATATAGGGATCAATACAAATGCACACACAGCTTATTAAAGGTTTCGCATGTAGTATTTTACACATCAACATGTTGTTGTCAGATTTTATGTGATACTTGGGTATAATTACCATAAACAAACCATGGTAAGGATAATTGGCGGCCTCTGTGGTGCCAGTGGTATTGGCAGTGTTTGTGTTTTGTTTGTTTTTTTAAATTACAACCACATTTCCCGCAAACCCGGTTGTTGCTGTTTGCCTTGTTTGTGCTGGAAGAACAGCAGCCTTCTTCCTCTTTTGCGTTGTAACGCAATAAATACGCCATGAAAATGAATGTGGTGTTAATTTATTGATGTTAAAAATGATATCTGACTTTCAGCCAGGTGCGTCACTCTGTCTGGTCTTTTGACCTCCTACCCTGGCAGTTTTCTTTTATTATCCCACACATAGCCCAGGCTCTCACATTGTGTTTCATTCTGTCTGTTACTTTGTATAAATTTGCATGCTTCCTCCCCACAGCACAGAGTGACAGGAATATCGTTATGACAGAATGACATATGAAAAGTTAATGGTAGGATGTCAAGTGTGGTCATGCAATTATGTTTGATTATCTATGATTATCTCACTCTCTGTGTGTCTCTCTCTATCTGTCTGTCTGTCTGTCTGTTTGTCTGTACAGTGGCAGCAGTGGTGGCAGTGGTGGCAGGGAGAACAGTGGAAGTGGTGGTGTGGGAGTTCCTCTTGCAGTCCCCACCCCCTCCCCTCCCAGTATGGGGCAAGGTGAGTCCCAGCGGGCATCCAGAACATGGAGCAAATGATATTTATGAAATATTTTCTGGGAACATTTATCTGGATCCTCCCTGGATCTGTCTTCCACTCTTCCTCTCTCATTCAAATATAAACCAGTACAAATTAAACTAACATGTCTACATGTTAGCTTGAATAGAAGAAAATTAAATATTGACAGCTAATCCCTTAAATCAGAACACAGTAACACGTTACAATAAAGGAATAAAGGAAATCTGTTAATTTCGTTTATTAGAATGTATATTAACCTAAGTCAAAGTAAATTATGCTCTCCTTCACTGTGACCTTGTTTCTTGTTTCATTGTATAAGCCTGTGCTTACACCTGTGGAAAGATATAGTATAGAGTATAAAGTATAAAGAGCAAAAGCTCTCACAACCCCATGAAATATTGTTTTCAGGCACGTCAGAAAAATGATTTGACATTGAATGAAGAAAATCCTCATTTAATATTACATGATGAAAGAGTGTAACAACACAATACATGAACCCCCAATCAGATGTCACTTTGTACAAATTGCAGTAAAAGTGCAGTAAATATGAGGCAGCTTTTCAGTCTGAACTAACACAGTATTTTTGCATATTTACTTTTCTAAATGCTAACACGTTTGCTTATTCAGTGGGAGAAAATCCTTTGGAAAAGACTGTCTGCTGTCACAGAGTCGAGCGTTACACTGTGGTTGGTTAACACCAAGCAGCATAAATAAGTCAACTGCTCTCTCCTCCCTGCTCCTCTGCTCCTTGTCCCACACATGCAGCATCGTCAGCCTCAGCCTCGGTGCCCCAGGGTCCCGGCTTGGGTCCCATCCCCATGTCTCAGTTCGGGACCATCTCACGCCAAATCTCCCGTCACAACTCCTCCACCACCTCCTCGGCCTCCATGGTGTCGGCTACTGGCACCTACCGCCGCGCGCCCTCCGTCAACTCCCAGTTCTCCGTGTCCCAGCAACCCCACCTCAACGGAGGCCCCGCCTACCCACAAAACTCAGGTAACTCAGGTTTACAGCTTTATTGGTTTTTTGTTTTGTTTTGTTTTTTTGGTGAAGCCTATATGCATGTTGTTCAAGGTATGAATCGTTGGATTGTATACAGAGAGGCAAGGCTGTGTTTGGTCATGATGCAAAATAAGGTTTGTGTTGTCAAGCTTACATGTGGCTTCTTTTTTTAATCTTAAGTAAGAGAACGTTTGGAGAGCAGTGGCCATTTATTCATTGTTTGTTTGTTTTTTCAGTCATTGTACATGCCAATTTGGTCATACTACATTTAGAAATAAATTATTTTTGTGATTTAGTGACCATAAAATAAATATCATTACCAAAACATTACACACAAAAATATCCAAGCCTGTCTGCAGAGGCTAAACAATTCTTCAATTGTATTGATTTTTTTTTTTTAGCGTCACAGTTTCTTCAATACCATTAAATTTGGCTTTTAAGTAGTCAATTCACTTGTAGAAGTCTTAAAATACAGCGGCTTGGTGGTGCCCTGCTTTCCAAATCAGCCAGCCACCTACTTGCTTGTCAGAAGCAGCGCTGATAGGTTACTTTTGTTGTATTTAATTGTTGACAATAGATGTCTAGGTATTGTTCTCCACAATACTTATTTATCTTTTTGTCCTGCTGAATACTGCCCCATCTTAAATGTGTGCTTGGGCTCGCACTTCATCAGGAAAATGATGGATGAACCATGATTGAGGAAGTCAGGGTTGTCGAAAGCTTCCCACCCAAACTCGGCTGTATAATACAAGTCATTACATCCTCAAATTGAGTTATGACAATGTCACTTTGGTCAGTTGGAGGTGGCTCCTTTTTTCAGTGGAAAGACGTAGGCAGGAGGACTTTCAGGGGAGAACAACACACATAGACAGAGCTGCTAGACAAGGGGAAACCCAGGACATATGCATATTAGCTGTCTGAGCAATGGAAATTTACTTTGGCATCCATCACTCCGAGCCATTCTCCTCTAATACCTCCTCTCGAGGGACAGCCATCTTCCTCAGTGCAGAACACAGAAGGAGGAGGTTGTCTTGTCTGGGAACGGGGACACAGTGATGTAGAGCTTTATTTTTGCTTTCAGCCAGAGTCACAAAACGGGATTTCATGTGATCTCCAGGGGATTGCAACTCATTGAACCTTAATTACAGTGATTGATTACGTACTTATTGAAATCTCGGAGGTCTTCAGTAGAAACTGCCCAGCACTAGAAACAGCTCCAGGAAGTAAAGAGCCAAACTGATCCCCCGTTGAAGTCACATTGTGCAGCTGTGGATGGATGTGGCTCTGCAGTGTGAGCAGGGTGGAGTGATGTGACATTACTGTGAGACTATAGACGCCCCTCCATTACTGGGGTGATTTATGAGTCAGACCTGCCCCGCGCGTGTGACATCATGTCTTTGAGAGAGGGTGACTGCGTTTCTATGTGTTTATCTGCAAATTTTTATTTGGAGTGATGGTATAGCAAAAAGCTTCTTGAGGGAGCTTGAGATGCAGATTGGATCAGTGCAAGATTATTTAATGAAGGGTGTGAGGAAAGTGTTGAACTCAGTTCACATGTATAACATTTTGATGAACTTTGAGTTAAAATCAGCTTGGTACCAAATCCTGCATCTCTACCGATAAATGATTCTCTTTCAAGGAAGCAAAGCTGCTCTACGTCATTCCTGCTGCAAAGCTACTGAACTGCTACCTCGCCACTGTAGTTATTTTGGGGTCTGTGCAGCGCTTTGCATCTCTTTTGTTAGTTGCAGAAACCCGTCGTCGGCTACAGATTCTGCTTCTGACTTGAAACGGATGCTATAGAGGTGTGTTCTCAGGCTTTAGCTCAGCTGAGCAACCGTGGTCAAAACGAACATCAGTCAGTCCTTTAAACGGGTTGCTCAGCACTGCTTCCTGCACCGTTTTGCTTGCTCACAAGCCTTTTTTTCTCTCTCCTCTCTTTTTTCCTTTCTCTGCTCCAACATGACTGCCACCTGTACTCCTTTTTTTTCTCCATCTCTGCTGTCTTTCCTCCTGTCTCTGCTGCTCTGTTTGTCAATGTGGGTGTTGCTGCTCCAGTGTCTGTGGCTCCTCCTCCTCCCCCCATGGTCCAGCTGACCCCCCAGATCCCTCTGACCGGCTTTGTGGCCAGAATGCAGGAAAGCAGTAAGTATTGAACCCACACACTGACACAGACATAGTCTTGCACATACTCTCACATACATATTTCACGCGTACAGATACAAATGTATATCATACACATGCATTCTCTCATACATGCAAATTCACATACACATGCCTGCACCGCATGTCTAAAAATCTGATACAGTACAACTGCACTGCGTGAGCAAATTGCTTGAGAAAATTGTCCCTCAACTGCCAAAGCAACGTGTGTGTCCCTCACTAAAATTGCCATGCAAATCAAATTTTCAAACAGTTACATTTAAACACAAACAAGCTGTGGACAATACTGTAAAGAAGGCAATGTTCTAATTAATTTATGCTAATTTATATTTATTTAATCGCATAAACTGACAACTCCTGCAATAATAATGTAATAATATTTATTATTATTATTATTAGTAGTAGTAGTAGTAGAAGAGAGAATTTGCTAAAAAATAATGTTTCCTGTTCGGACACTAGCAATTTAACTGCCTTGATTTAAGCTCTACCACCTGATGTTGTTGCAGCCATATTTAATCTCTATAGCAATTACAAAATGCCATCCTTTAGCGACAACTTTTGGAAACCCATTAGAAGAGAGAGAAAACATATGCAGTTGTCGCACCACAGGCAATCTAGCATATCTGGAGGAGCATATGAAGTAAAAATTGGTGGGAATGGGTGCCATGAATTATTTCAGTGATGTAGAGAGGAGAGAGAACTTTAGACAGGAGCTGTGTGCCCTGCTGTCTGTGCTCCTCATTATCCGCACTGCATAAACCTGGAAGCTGTTTGGAGTAGTCTACCAAGTCACAGTCATCTCGTTTGGCATGCGTAATTGTTTGTGTGGTCAGGGACTTATTCTGTAACAGCTCGGTGCTGGTTGCACAACACTAAGTGAAGTACCCACATGAGGTGTGCATTGTTGCACATTGCTTAGAGAATGTGCCTCGTATGGATCCAGGGGATTTCATCAACTGAAATATATCCTATAAACAGTTGTGAATGATATATATTGATAAGAATCATCCTGTCATCTAACCCAGTGCAAACTACAGTTCCCTTCTTCCTCCAGATAACATGTTGAGGTAGACACACACGCAACTTGGTCTCAGTTCAACAAATGTGACTCAAGTATCCCAACAAGGCCTGTAACTACTCTCTAGCATAAAGTCGGTATCTCTGAATTATTTCAGGCTCTTCTAGTTCAAGAAAAGATATCTCTCTCAGCTTGCTGAATCTGCTGGCAGCAATGTCTCTGTCAAGCATAAATATCAGCCGTCTCAGTGAAAGCCAGTCTGACCCAAAGAGAGGCCAGTCAAACAGTGCAGTCCCACCTCACAATTAAAATGACCTTTTCAAAGGTTTTGTTTGTGCTACTTTGCCTGCAGGAGCAGAGTCTGAGATGTTTGCAAATTGGTTGCAAAGTCTAATTTACACGACCAAACCATCAAGGGATTAATATTTGCAAAATAATTAAATGCAAAACGCCTATCTACATATTTATAAGGAGCACCAGCTCAGTCAGCTAGTGCCCCTCATACTGCCCTGTTCATTAATAGCAAGGGCTCTGTGTTCTCTGATAGTGGAGTTTGGCACCAACACTTCAGGGTCTCAGATTCCTTTTTTTTTTTTTTTTTTTCAGTTAATGTTCACACACACACATCTACATACAAACACACACACACCTTTCCACACTTCTCTTATTCTCTTATCAGCACTCTGTGGCTTCCTACAAATTCCTACACACCTTTCTGGCACTGGCATTATTTAAGGCTTGCACACACCGACACACATACACACTCTTTACCGCTGCCTGTGTGTGCCTGCGTGCAAGAGTGAGAGACACACCCCTCTGCTGTCTGTCTGTTGCCATGGTGACGGATCACGGCAAGCGTGCGGTGTACTCTGTCCACTGAGGAGAGAAAATGTGACCTGATGCTGCGTCCTGATTCACCACCGTCCTGTCTGGACAAATGATCAAGCTGTCTGTAGCTGTCTGACCAAATGTAACGCACACTACGCTCACACTGACCTTTAAGAGAGTACTGGAAATGCGCTAATACAGTCAGATACTTACCTGACAATGCACATTCATATTTGCAGAGGCATATCTTGTTGTAACCACCTAAATTTTAATAGAGAATGTTGGATATGAGTAGTACAGTCAAATAAAGTCCTTTGCAACTGCATACTTGTATTTGTAATGGCTCATCCCTCTCTTTAACCAAATATGATGTAAGCAGCCTTTGCAAAGAGCTCAAAGCAGATGATGGATAGGCATAATAAAATCCAAGAGAATTCCTGTCATATAATAAAGTGTTTTCAGTTGAGAGTAAGAGAACGAGGCTTACACAGTTTTACTGTCGGTCATTAAACCAGTGGGAAGAAGTGTGTGAGAGTAATGGAATTGGAAGAGTGCATTAAATTCACTCCTCTGGTAAAATATTACCATTTGTTTAATTCAAGAGTGAGCTTATGAATTAGTTAGTCCAATAGTGCAGCTGTCTTTCACTCTGAACCTGTGAGTCCAAGACTGGAGGCAGGTTTGCTCCAAGAGGATGCTGTGCAAGTAGCACCCTGGAAACAGCCTCTGAGCCAAGCCTAACTGGTCTTATCACACACATATATGCAGATAGCACATCGATTCATCCATTACCCATGTGCTCTCAGGGTGTGTCCTTGCCTGCTGCTCCTTCAGCCTTCAGATGGTGCCTACATAAAAATCCTGATGATACATATTTATGTAGTCATTTCCAGAGCGGGGTTTCTAAGTGGGTAGCTCAAAGTAAACTAAAGTGAAGGTTTAAGGATTTTTAGAAGCCAGTGCTTTGTCATCACTACTGAAGCTCTAGGGTTTGGACATTCAAAAAGCCAATAGAAAATGGTGTTACTTTCTCTGAATAAATAATTAGATTAATTAACTCCCATAACAAAACTCTTTGTGAGGTACACATAACTTTTTGAATGTCCTACAAGCGGGCCTCAGTAGTGATTCATAGGCGAAGCATGAAAAATCCCCGAACTCTCCCTTTTAAGTGTGATAGCTGTGGAAAAAATCCCATCCTGTGTTTTTGAAAAAGGAGAAAGTGCCCTGGTGAGTCATTTAATATTCTGGGCTCTTACTCCAGCTGTCCTCTCAGTCTCCATGGAATGATAAATGAACTCAGTCGTAGTAGTAGTGGTGGTAGTAGACGCAGTGGGATGACTGCTCCACTGATGAGTCACAGACACTCTTAGCTGCCCTCTAGTGAACAGTGAAATCACTGCACATTTAACTCAGCATTTAAAACTGGAAGATAAATCCTCATTGTAACAGGTTCCTGTACGTCTGTAGTGTACAGGAACAGATGAAAAAATAATCTGACATTATCAAGCCTTTAAAAAATTGTGAACTGTGCAATGGAAAATGTGCAGGAACCTTGCAGCAAAGACAGATTTTGAAATACATTGCAGCGAGGATCAGATCAGGTCAGCCAGGACTTTATCTGCTCACTCTTGCCTCCTTGCCTTTCTCATTTCATTTCTCTGCCTCGGCTCCAATTCTCTTTCTCATCTCAGTATCAGACAGCCCTGCCCCGCCTCCTCCGCCTCCCCCAGAGGACATGGCCATGTTTGAGGAGCCCTCCCCCCCTCCTCCTCCACCACCCGTGGACTATGAAGAAGAGGAGGCAGCGGTGGTCCACTACAGTGACCCCTACGCCGACGGAGACCCCCACTGGGCTCCAAAGGCCTATTTAGAGAAAGGTGAGTGTCAAGAGGAAGACCCGCAGAGGCGCAGCAGCGCTCCATCTGAAAAACAGCTCCAGTTTGAAGCACCTGAGCTGTACTTGATGTCAGTGGTTAGACACTTCATCATCCCTGAAAAGTGGACACTCTCAAGAAATGCTGCTCAAGAGCTACTCCTTTTTTTTTGTTGTTCTTCACTCAGCTATCCCGCTCATTTTCAACTGAACTTTTGTCCTGACAATTTTGTGTGTCTGTCCCCTCCCAGTTGTGGCCATTTACGACTACACCAAGGACAAGGAGGACGAGCTGTCTTTCATGGAGGGAGCCATCATCTACATAATCAAGAAGAACGATGATGGCTGGTTTGAAGGCGTCTGCAACGGCGTCACCGGACTCTTCCCCGGGAACTATGTTGAGTCGATCATGCACTACGCAGACTAAAAAAATAAAGAAAAGAGAAAACAGGGCACTGCAGTTTTGAACAGAGCTAAAACCGTGAAGATGTGCAGTATGCAATGCATTAATCGCAGTCCATACAGCTCCCCTTTTTGAATGAAGTGCCATTTTGAAGTCTTTGGAATTTACAGGTGGTAGTCTTTTCGGGGGGCTTATACTTCCACGGTTTTGTTCTGGTCCAAAAAAAAAAAAAAAAAAGTGCCACCCAGAGCAGGTCAGTCCTGAGAGCTTTGGAAGGCCAAGAGGGTCTGTTGGTTTACACTGTGGAGTAAAGGGAGGAGCTAAGGGTCTTTGTCTACCACTGTGACAGGACAGTGGCTGTTGGGAGAAACGGTAAAAGCACTTCTCACAATACCAAGAATTTAACGGCCATATTTCACTGAGGCCTTTCCAAAAGTTCAAAGTTCTGGCACACTTCTATACGTGGAATAAGCCCATTTGTGCAGTGATCTTTCCAACATTTAAAAGATGAATCTCGGTCTTGAAGTAGAGTTAATTTATTTCTCAATCTCTCACTTGTCTCTTGCTGAGATTTGAACACCTCAAAGAATAGACTGGGCGATCCGACATCGTTCTAATATCAAGCACGTGGCTTTTGGCACTGATTTCCCTGCCCTTTTATTGACACTGTAGGCCAGCAGACCAGCCACACTCCAAAAGACCAACCCCTTCCCTCTCATAAACAAAAGAAAAGCATCCATCTTACTTTATCCAGAAAGTAAAAAAAAAAAAAAAAAAGGACAAGCAAACATCAACAAGTGCATTAGGACACGGCTCAACGTTGTACACTGTCGATGTCCAAATCACAGATGTTGACGGGCAAAAAAAAATACAAGAACCTTGAGATATCTATTTACTATGCTATGTGTCGGTGGGAATGCCAGGAGAAAATGGGGACAAGTTGGGTGGGGAAAGGTGGGATGTTTAAGGGTAAACTGAGTATATAGAATGCATTACAAAAAAAAAAAAAAGATATGAACTGTTTAAGTTACTTATTTCTGGTGGAGTTTCTTTTTTGTTCTGTAACTTGTATATACTGTAACGTGAGAAGCTGCCAGTACATTTGTCAGTAGTGTGTTTCACCTGTGAGTTTCCATCGGCGTCAACGGGACTGGTCAATGGGAAGCAAGGTGGTGCCAAGACTGGGTGGTTTTAAAATCAGTTTGATTTTATCGGATTTGATTTGATTTTTTTTTTTTTTTTCCTCTGGAACTATGTTTTATTCATCATTTTACAGTGCCATTTTTACTTTAGCTCAGCCAAGCAGTCATATACAAACATATTCTTTTGTACGGTGAATCACAGCTGTATCATTTCGTCAACTTGATCATTGCTACTATATTTTTGTTATGCTGTCCAGCTACTGTAGCAGAGCTCCCTGAGATGTGTCTTGCTTTAAACGGCAAATGTGAAGAAGCGAAGTTAATATTGTACGTTTTCATATTGTTATGGTTTTCCATTTGTGTTGGAATAGCTGCACTGATTAGTTATCAACGACTGTGATGACTTTTTTGTTTGTTTTTTTCTTTTAATTTCCATCGTGGCTTTGATCGCAATGCAAGAGTCGCATTAAAGCCACCGAATAGTTCAACTAACCTTTACACTTTTAGAATAGTTACCTTCTATTCTTTCAGTGGTTACTGGTATGGTGCTTTACACTGGTGCTCAGTACAACCATAATCACCTACCGTAACAACCTCAATGCAAGTGCAAGGCTGTCAAGAATGGTCTACTCTACCTAGAAATGTAATGAAGGATTTTTTGTCTCCTTATTTTGTTACAAAGGGTAAACATTCAGCAGTTTTGATTGTAACGTTTTTCAATCACTTTTAAATCTTAGTGAATGTAGGCAATTCAGCAGTGCGTCTTATGCGCCTAATGTACTGCAGTTAGATTCATAGTCAGCGACTTACTTTTTTTTGTCTTTGTATGGAACCAGATGAAAAAGTCTGTACCACATATGAATGATAAAGTACATTGTCATCTTAGATATTTAAGATTGTCTCGATTTCCAGTGAAAGGTTATTACGGCCTACGCACCTGATTTGCAAAGCTGCATTGGGTAAGTGAACTGCAGTCTCTAAAATATGACCGATATGAAGAATGTCATTCCAAAATGAGATATCTACCCTGTGCAAAATTAATGGTTGCACTTGCAAAATGATGAAATTTAATTTTACTGCCTGTCTCTTATTAAAAGTTAAATGCCATGAATTGTATAATCATCTGTGCTTCAGAAAAAATGTTCTTCTTTTCTAAAAATGGATATATAGCTTTTTGGACTGACATTTTTCTGACATATTCTTGGTGGAATATTTGTGAAGGAATTGACACCTACAGCTGTCTGGTCTTTGAAGCCCTGTTATTTGAGGTCAGTGTGCTGCACCTGCAGGAGACTCAAGATTTCAGGTTTCCACACAGCGTGGAAGACAAAGTAATGCCAACTCAATCAGTATGAACAGTATTCATCCAGCCTCAGTGCATATCCATACAGTATCCGCATCCATACAGACACACATCGATACACTTTGTTTATTCCAATGAATGATTTGCCACTACATCCCATTCTTGATTGTATTTTTTTCCATCATGAGGTAATTTTTGTGGGAAAACTTTTTCTACCTGACGCATTTCTAGCTTTGCATTCAAATTGTTTTTAATGTCTGTTTGTCTGAGACTGCTGCGAAAAAAAAAGGTTTGCCAGCAGTTGTACGTAATGGATTTATTTATACTTTTCCTAGAAAAACCATGAGACAACCACTGACGTGCAGAACTTTGTAATGTTTACCACTTAACGTCTAGCATTTCAGGGCATCACAGCTCAAGGCGCCTTTCTTTGATGTGTGTTTTCTTATGATGAAATGTGAAAGAAAAAAAAAAGTGATCCGTAACTTAAATGTTCATGGGAACAGAATCCAATATTTGTCCTCTCCTCTCAGTTTGTATATACGATGTGTTCATTGAAATTTATGTACAGTCCTTTTGTAATAAACAGCTCATTGAAACAATAAACTGTGCCCTGTAGTTTGTGAGCCATGAAGCTGATTAAAGATTCATATTAATAGGGCTGAGCGATATTCTGACATTGTATGGATGTTGTGATAATAAGATATTATCTGGGATTTTGGACATCATAATATTGTAATTTGGCATAAATGTCTTTTCCTGGATTTAAAATCTGCGTTACAGTAAAGAGATGCAATTTTCTACCTGCTTCGTCATCATATCCATGTTACCATTGATTGTTTATCTTGCATGTAAAAATCTTAGAAATGCCTCTACAGTATCATCACAAGCAACTTTCAAGATATTCAGTCAAAAATATCCTGATAACAGACTCTGTCCATATCACCCAGCGCTAATCAGTAACCTACCATAATTTTGCACATACATAATTTTGTCCAAAACAAAACAGATAAATAGTACAACGCATGCAAGAATAAATTAACGAATTTGCTGTTATTACAATATGATGTGAGAGGCCATACAACACCACACAGTACATCATAAGTCTATGTTCACTGGGTTATGCAATGTAATATTATACTATATAACATCAGATTATGGCCTCCAGGTCAAACTGTCAGTTTGTTTGTGCAGGGCTGCACCACTGGCTGAAGCAGAGGCGCCCAAATTCGTTCCTATGACGGGCCAAAAATTAATCTGGATGGAGGGCCGTGGGCCAAAAATAAATGTTGATGTTATGTGAAAATACATTGCATTAAAATATAATAGAAAATGAATACCATACATAATTTAATAGGGAGGCCATGTACTTGTTGTGTGTTAAATTACATTTTATAGAAAATGAATAACATAATTCTTCATAGATAAGACATACATAATTTAATAAGGAAGCTTAACATGCTGTACATTGCTGTAAAAATCAGATCATGTACCTTTTAGCTGCACAACATTTTTGTTTTGTAGTCACTGCGGTTAGGATTATACAGTACTTTCAAAATAAAAGGAGACTAAGCATGTGCTTGTCAGATGCCATGGTGGGCCAAAACAAATGGCGTGCTGCTGGCCCCAAACTGTGCCGCCCAGGGCTGCAGGCTGAATGCAGGGTGAAGGTAACCCTGCATACTTTAGGTAGGACGGAGGAGGAGAGAAAGTGGGGATTATTTTCACAGTTTCTTCCGGCCTGGAGGAGGAGTAGGGATGAAGTCTGGTGGAGGCTCGGGTAGGTCGTCAACGTCTTCATGCACGGAGCTGGATGGAGCGGGAACAGGCTGCTGGCTGATCTGAGGGGTGTCACCGTTTGCTGTTGCTGTAAAGAGAATTTAATGAGAGTAAATATTGAAATAAATGTGTTTTCCTAGATTTAAAATGTGTCAAACAATACACTAGGGCTGAACAATGGATTGAAATATAATCCTAATCTACCCAAGTGCAATATCCAAATCATGAGCAGCGACCTTTTGATAAAGAAGCAATATCTATGACAAAAAACCATTACTAAAGAAATATTGTCCTGGCCAGTGAATCATGTTCTCTAAACGTGAGACGTGTTTGGTCCAAACCCCTGCAAAAATCACACAATCATTTTAATCATTTTTTTTTTCCAGTGAAAACTAAAATTATGCACATAATGAAAGCAAGAAAGCAATATGATTTTTTTTTTTTGCATCATTCAGCCTTATAAGAGCTCACTGTAGGGCCGCTCTCTTTCCTCCATCTCCATTATTGTTGTTCTTTTGAAGTTGTTCTGAAATGCATCGCTGCAAATTGGTGTGATGGGTGTTTTTTGTATTTTGTATGTTTTTTGTATTTTGCCCACATGTCCTGAATCCACTGCCTTACCTTCATGGGCAGCAGAGGGTGCAGACGGCTGGGAGGCAGGGAGAGTGGAGAGGTGGAAATTAGAGGACAGGGTTGAGGCTCTCTTCACTGCAGCCTGGTAGTTCTTGTACAGGACAGTCCCGTACTGGACATACAGAGAGAGGACACACACCAGTTTACGCGTAACAGAGCTTAATCACAACCTTATTTTAAATGTTTCCATCCGTGATACAGTGATGTGTATGATGGTTAGTGTTGTGTCTGACCTTGGCTACCCTGATGGAGTTGACCCAAAGAGACAGTGTGTGTTCATCATCACAGCACAGAAACTTGATGTAATGCGACTCTTTCTGGATGCAGGGATGCTGGGGGGAGACACAGCACAGGTTAAAAGTTAGAGCACTTGACCCTCTAAAGGAAAAAAAAAAACCCCTCTCCCAGTGTTTTTGCAGTTCATCCAAAAGCCAGCAGAGAGCAGACAGGAGCCGTAACAGCAGCGTGGACCCACACAGCTTTAAAACAGCTTTAGGTTCAGATTGAAGAACATCAAAGGCTTAAGCCCAGACAACACTGGCACAGGGACGAGTACTTACATGTAAACGCATATTTACAAAATAAGGTGTAAAAACGCAGGATTCGTCATTCACAATTATACCAGCATAAATTAAGCTGTTTTCCTCTGCGAACCTCAGCCTATTCGCCTTGAACGAGCTAAAAACAAAGCGACACCTCGTACAACCCCAATATGCTTCTCTGGGATCTACCACAGCAAAACTTTATTTAATGTTCCGAGGAGCCAGTTTTGGAAAGTTTCTTTGTAATGCCATGCTAGATTGGCTCTATATACATCAGTTCTGGTGCTGTCTACAACCTTTTATGAATGAATGAAATATGCAAAATAAGCAGCATGTAATTAACTTTAACATCTCTCACACCGAATCTTTCCAGAAACCCATGAAGAACATCTCCTTTTGCCATGTGCACAATGAATCCATGCAATTTTTCCTTTACGGGCCACTTAAATGAACTCATTAATTACTGGAAATATGATATCCAAGATGTTCATTCCCATTTGGAGGAACACTTGTCTGACATACTGCCAGCCTGACCAAAACAAATGTCTTCTTTGAAACAATAGGTAGCCACATAAAGGCTTGTTTTTATGGGAGCCTGTCTTCACTCTTCTCACTTCCCCACAGCATGGCTCTGGCCGTAACAGCCACCATCATTATCGACACGTCCTCACTGTGCTCATTTCCTGAGCACATGAAGCCTCGGCCTCATCAAGTTCAGCTTTCCTCTCAATCTGTGCTCATCAGCTGTCCTGCACGTCCAGGCAGCAGGGGGAGTGGAAAGATCAGCATCGTGGGTTGTGAATTATTTATATGTTCAATTTTGCTCTTTGTGACCTCCAAAACAGTTATGAGCTTTGACTTTTAAGACACAGAGAATAGATGCCGCTTTTCACCTTTGTACAGAGTTATGGATCTCTGGTTCGATGTGGAATGTAGCTGTCACCGCGGCAACGAGCCAGCCCTTTAACACACAGTCCAACCCGGATGTGGTTGTCATGAGTTTGCGACCCAGGATGCCCTTTCAGCTGGAAACCACAAACTCAGCAACCTCAGAGTGGTGCTGTCAAGCCTTAGACACACACAGACAGACACACACACACGCACACACACACACACACAAACAGACATACACACACCTCTTCTAACCATGGTCTACACCTGGTTTCATTCTCTGTTCAGCCTGCGTCTGGGCTAAATTAGCTGCTCTGTTACATGATAAACTACCAGCAGAAGGCTGTAATATCTGCAGTGACCGTCGAGTTACGCTGGACTACCTCAGCCCGCTGAAGTCTCACTTACTGCCTGCTTCTCTGTGTTCTGCTTATTTCTTGTCTGTGCATGTGTGGTGTGAACACGCTGCAAAAGTCACTGGGGTGTGAGAGGTGTGCAAAAAAAAAACAGCCTTATTTAAACATGTATATGAGCAGAGACATTTCTTTTCACAATGTGGCAAAGACTGGGTGACTTGTTGACAGAGAGCGAGTATTAATATTCAGTGTATCAAACCACACTAGAGTCATGCAGCATAATTACAGGAATACTCGCTTTTCTGACTTACCCAGACTGAGACAAGATGATCGATATCATTCTCACCTCTGTACGTCCAATGGTTCAGTTCCAAGTGGTAGCATTTTGTGTTAGCTTAGCATAAAGACTTGAAGTCTATGGGAGTCGTTAGCCTCGGTCTGTCAAAGTGACAAAAATAAAACTTACAGCGACTCCAAAACTGACTTATTTACTCGGTGTGGCATGTGTATTTTATGTGTGCATACGTCTTGGATTTTCAAAACAATCAGTGTGAATCGCTTTTTTAAATTTTTTTAACATAAATTAATCTTGCCGGATCTTCCTACACCCTCAGAGATGCAAGGATTCCTGTGGAAGAATAAATGCGTTCAGTAGTTATAGTTCCATCATATAATGTCTCCTAAAACAACTCTCCAAACCACTGGACGTACACGTACAGAGGCGAATATGGCATCCAACATCTTGTCTCAGTCTGGGTGAGGCGGAAAAAGGTTATTTCACCCAAAATGTTGGAGTATTCCTTTAAACACCAAATTGAGTCTCTCTGTGCTGAGGAATGTTATCCAAACATTATGTATATTTGATGCCCATGCCTCTACAAAATTGCAGGGATAAAAACAGTTCAGCTCACCTTTAGTATGAAGCAGAAGTCAGTGGGGGCTCTGTATTTTTGTTTATAGTCGCTGGTGGTATAGATGTTGACTTTTTCAAACTGGACAAAACAGGCGAGGTCACTGGACGACTGCCAGACAGAGAGACAAGCAAATTACTCAAACTGATAAACAGACATCAGGCGGTGTGGAATATATTTACGACTGAATGCAGGTTTGGACTAACTGAAGTGTAGTGATTACAAAATGTCGATGTGCATAAGCTGCCGGTTGTAAACGCTCTCATCAGGTGCAGGTTGGAGCAGTAATACTGTACCTTATTTACTGGAGTTATAAATAAAATAATTATCAGAATTATAGCCATTGTGTGCAATCAGTCTAATTCCCAATTACATAAACAGATCCGATATCAAGGATTTACCCTTGACATTGGGATTTCTGCGCTCCCTTAAAAGAGAAAACATTCCCGTAGAGTGCCATTGATTTTTATTCAAAATTTCATAGAAAGTATAGACACAAGCTCCACTTCAAAGTGAAGATACAGGACAAAACCTCCATACTGGATTGGCTTGGAAAAAAATCATTAAACAGCATCCACCAAAAATGTATTTCTTTAAAAAAAAATGCTAGTTCATGCACAGGTCAGATTATGTTTTTGACTTTGAAGCACGAACAAGTTGCTCAGTCCTCTCTGGGTTTTGATCTGAGGCAGAAGCACAACATGTTCACACTTTAAACCACACTGGCAAACATGTAGTTCTGCACAGAGAAACTGCCTTGGTCTGTGAAAGCCAGTGTTAACCATAGCATGCGTTACTTCTCTCCATTCCACATCTGCAGGCAACATTATGAGTTTAAAGGTTATTTCTGTACTTTCTCTAGTTTAATTTTCTTTGGAGAGGAGAAAAAAAACAGTGTATATCTAAAACTACAATATAAGGAAGTGTGCAGTCATTGCAGTCAATAAATGACTCATTAACTGACCATTTCTCCTTTGTGCCTCTCCAACCCTGCATGCTCGCTTTTAACCAGCTCCATGATGCTTTTTTCTTCCGTGGCTTTTCTGTCACTGCTGGGTATTGTTGTCCCGCAGTTTAATTTGGGCTGACTTCATAGGCTGCTGGAGAGCCTCAAATATTTGGTCTCTCTCCTTGACTTTGTCCTTTGCCTTTTCCTCTGCATCCTTTCTGTCTCCTCCCTCCCCATCATCCATCTGTCCTCGGCTTCAGATGATTCCTCACAACATCAGGGCTTTTTTTTTTGGTGGATCTCAAATCGCAGCTCTCTTTTACTTTCATGTTTTGCACATGCATGTTTTGCCCTTGTCAAACTATTTTTCTGAGATAGCCTGGGAGCCCTTGTTTCCAGTGTCCATCATCACTTTCTCCAGCTTCTCTCTGGCACTGCTGGACCCTTAGGCGCTGAGATGAAAGCCATCAAAGACTTTATTAATGGAAAACAATTCTCTTGTTCATATTTCTCTTTTCCAGCTCTCTCCTCTCATTTTCCCATCTTTCTCCTCAGCCAGAGGGTTATTTGCTGAGAGACCCTCATTTGTTAACACTGTGTATGCACAAATATATGTGTGAACAATGCATACAAGCATTTCTAAGCAAATAATGGAATTTATGAACTTGTATTTGTGCACTTTTACACAAGGCTGGTATCATATTCTTAAAAATGCAGTAGACAAACTATTTAAAAGTGTGAATACGCTCATATGAAACGTAAACTGAAGTAAATTATGATGATTTCCCTGTTTTTGGACATAAGAGAACATGATCCTCTTGCAAAACTATCAATTGTTGAAAAAGTTCAGGTTGAAGGATGTAAATAAGAGGAGAGGAGGAGTCATAAGGGTTGTCAAATGAAGAGCACGTGCCACGTTGAGGGAATTTTTGAATGGATTAATATCCAGAGGTGCAGATACCACAAATATTACAGCAAAACAAGAAGCAGAGTTAGATTGTACTATATTCTCCCTAATTATATATTATTCTTTGTTTTAAAACCTCAGTAGGCTTATTTTTGTTGCCAAAAATCACAAATATCATGCCAAATTACATTTTCTGTTCTGTCTGGCTTTACGTGTTTGGTCAGTTCCACTACATTCAGGTTTAATGTCTCTACAGCACCTACAAATACTTTGGGGTGAAGGGTGCACCATGTAAAAGATACATTAGGGTCAGGAAAACATGCCATAATTATAGCTCTTTCATTGGTTTGCCATACCTTAGACTTTCCTTTGGGTACATAGTAAATGCCTGAGGCTCTTAGCACAAAATAGCGCTGTTTCCAAGCCTTTTTCCCATCCTCCTTCAGGTACAACAAACCCTCAATGTCAGGGACGATCAGGGAAGCGCCCTCAAAACTCTCCTGCCAGGTCGGAGGGGAGAGAAAACAGGCAAAACTGAAATTAAAGCAACGTGGATAAATGAGAGTAACATGAAATCTCACCAAATAATCACAGATATTAAAGTAAAAGTCCTTATGGAATATTAACTGACTTATTAGAAATCTTATTATCCCATGAATCCTTTTAGGATGTGTTTGACAATTTAATAAATGGTTAAGAGCAGTTTACTTTACCCCCCATAAAGAAACAAATAGAGCATTTTAGATAGAACTATCCCTGTTATTAAATATATGACATCAGTTCATAGGTAGCTGAGACATGTCACTGTGAGAAACCTGATTTAATCTTCAGTCAGTGGAAATGAGTGTGTTTGGTAACTGACCTTGAGTAAGAGCTTTTGGGCTTGTTTGTTTATGCTGTTCAGAAGCGTTCTGTCCTTCTTCCACATGTAAAATACCTTCGGGGTGTCAGAGGCATGACTCGGTTTACTAATTGTGCATTAAACCATGAAAGCAATGAAAGTTTGCTGGTGATGAAAATGGACAACATTTACTCGTTTTTTTTTCCTCCTCACCTGAGGGTCTTTAAACAAAGTGTATTTCTGCGGTCTTGAGAGGAACCAGATTTTGTTTTCAGTGTTGCGAGTCCATGCTGACAGCAGCTCCACTAAATATTCATGATCCTCAAAGCCCCTCTCTGAGAAGAAGAGACAAGCAAACAATGGGCACAGTTTTTAAAGGCTCTCCGAGAACTCGGAGCACAGTTGTGTATTGTTAAATGTTTGTGATTGTCTGCGTCTTAATCTGCTCTTGTGAATGCATATACTGGTGGCTGTGTATGGTTTGTGTGCATGTCTGTGTAGAGTTCATTCGTGCTCTTGTTGATCTCACCGATCTGCAGCTCGGGGTTGGTTTCGCACAGGCTCCAGTCTGCACTGCGGTCGCAGTGTGTCTTCTCAAACAGGTTGTCCAGAACCTCTCGGACGGTCTGTCTCTCGTCTACCATCAGCGTCTTGGAGCTGCCGTCAACCATCAGCACCTTTATTATCAACTTCGAGAAGGAATGCAGCAAAGTAAACCGATTTAACCGTGTAGCTGTATAGTCAAGAATGTCTCATTTAAACCATGAAGTGACAAAGTGGAGATATTCATCAGGATGTTTTAGAGAGCACTGCAATGCTTCTCTTGTACAGCAGGACCTAATCTGTGAGGTGCATACAAGATAATCTGTAGATTGTGAAGGAAATTATGTGCCCGTGCTTAGCAATCATGCTTCTGTTTATCATTAAAATCATGTAACCACCACTTTTATCCCATGTTCATGTATATTCTCTGTTCACCTTTTGTTATGAGAGCTTCTGCCAGTGTTTAGCTCGCTGTGTGTGTTGATGTGCAGGGAACAGAAACACTCCCAGGCTACACAGTCTGTGTCACACTTTGGTTTGTCTCTAGCAGCATTGACAGTGAGGGAGGAAAACTGAGCCCCTTGCATTATGGACAGAGTTGAAGTGCTCTTTAACACATTACACTGACCACTTTGTATCTAGTGAC
>OMLB01059284.1:0-17116 GCA_900302555.1 Myripristis jacobus
TGAGGTGCTCAAATCCCCTTATTTGCAGACTGTGTTACACTTTCTTTGCCAAATCTGTTTTAATATTGGCATCACACCTTCTGTTTGGGACAAGTCAATAATTATACCCATACCTAAATCAGCAAAAGCTGATCCCAGAGTCCCCCTAAATTATAGAGGAATCAGTTTAATCAGTGCAGTCTATAAGTTATACTCTGGTATTCTGAATAAGAGGCTCACTGATTATCTGGAGTCCACTAAGGTGCTGGTAGATGAGCAGAATGGCTTCAGGAAAAATAGGGCTTGTATTGACCATATTTTTGTTATTTCATCTATAGTAAGGGCTAGATTAGAGCAGGGTAAACATACCTTTGTTTGTTTTGTTGACTTCAAAAAGGCCTTTGACTGGATAAATAGAGATCTTCTGGATTTTAAACTACTCAAGGCTGGAATTGAAGGTAAATTTTACAATGCCATCAAAGCGCTTTATAAAGCCCCAGTTGCCTGCCTGCAGATAAATAACCTAAGAACTGACTGGTTTCCCACCCCCTTCGGAGTAAAACAAGCTGACGTGCTTTCCCCCACCTTATTTGCCTTATATGTAAATGATTTAGCATTAGAAATTAAGAAAGCTAATTTAGGTATACCGATTGAAGATTTTAATTTGAGTATTCTTTTATATGCAGACGATATTGCTTTGGTGGTGGAAACTGAGGAGAATCTGCAAAAAATGTTGAATATTATGTGTTCATGGTGCAATAAATGGAGGTCACTCACACACATATTCACACACTGATGGAAGAGGCTACCATGCAAGGTACCAAGCTGCCCATCAGGAGCAGTGAGGAGTTCAGTGTCTTGCTCAAGGACATGTCAACATGCTCTCTGGAGGAGCTGGGGATTGAACCAGGAATCCTCCAATTACCAGGCAACTACATACATAGAAAAACAAATACATAAAAATACATTTAAAAAGGAGCACAGATGGAGAAAACATGTAGATTCTAAGTCTTTCCAAAGATCTTCAATAGAAATCTGTGGAGATGTTTGCTTTTAGAATGGAGAAGTTAGTCTTTCGAAGCCTCTTAAAACAGTCCTGGGATTCAGCAATTCAAATTGGTTTGGGGAAGATTAATTGGGGTTAATGATGAGCTGGGGAAGAAACTGCAAAGGTGCGGTTGCCTTTTGCTTTTCATTTGGAGTTGGGGATGGATGAAAGGCCAAGATTTAAGGATGGGAATGTTTGAGAAGTGGTATAGGGAATAAAGGGATTAGAGATGTCACTGAGGGCTAGGTTGTGTAGTGCTTTACATGTAATCAGTAGAATTTAATAATTTATCCTGAATTTTACAAGGAACTCATATATATACATATGCAAATGTATTTTACACAGTTGTTTGTATAATGATTATTCAATTACTTTTATAAGTTTTTAGATGCTTTATTGAATCATAGCTACAAATTATTTGCCAGTACTAACTAGAAGTTAGTACTGGCACTAACTACCAGTTAACCAGTACTGACTTTCAGTAGTAACTGAAAGACATATTCTACTGAAAGTAACTTGTTGTGTATGTATATTTGTTTGTAAATTATGAATATTTCTGATGAGTCATTCCAGTAAATGTTCTCACTGAGAAAACATCCCCTTATCGCTGTCATTATTATTTCTCCCCATTTTCAGGGGCGTAACAGACAGAGGCAGGAAAAAATGAAACTGTGAATTAAAATTTCGAGGTCCCTGGAGGGCAAGATAAAAAAAAAAAAAAAAAACAGGACTGGATGTGCTTAGTAACATGGAGGTCAAAAGACATGTACTGGACAAAGATGAGACCAAGATTCTTAATGGTAGGTTTGATATTAGAGTGAAGTGCACCAATAAATTGATCAACTGAGGTGGCATGGTTATCAAGACAAATTAAAATAACTTCTGTTTTGTCACGGTTAAGGTGGAGGAAATCAAGCAACATTCAGTCTTTGGAGCCAGCTAAACCATCATGAAGGATAGATGGTTGATTCAGGTTATTAGATTTCGCAGAGAAATATATCTGTGTATCATCTGCATAACAGTGGTATGACATGTCTTGAAAGTGGCTGAACAGATGACCCAGAGGAAGCATGTAAACATTGCACAAAAAGTAAGGAAATTTGTGTTTGGTAGATTATTTCTTTGTTGTAATAATGCTTCTTGGCAATAAATCTTATACCGTTGGAAAGCCTGTTTATTTCCCTTTTAAATCATGCCACATTTGTAAGGAACATGCATTTGTGGGATGAGCAGCAGAGCTGCTAAAGAGATAAAGAGCTGCTAAAGAGATAAAGAGAAGATTGGTCCAAGGACAGATCCCTGAGGCACTCCACACACTAATACAAACATTAAAATATCTTTTATTCAAAATTACGAAGCCAGTTTAATGCTGTACCAGAGATGCCAAACCACTATTCTAACCAATCAAGCAAGATGCCACTATTGATGGTATCAAAGGCCGTGGTTAAATCCAATAAAATAAGGATAGAGATCTTGACCTATCAAGGAAGGGTTTTTTGAGGAGTGGCTGGATACTAGCAAGTTTAAATCAGGTATGGAGCCAAATGTCAGAGTGTAATTGATAATAAAGAGCAGGCTGGGGCCTAAAAAATTTAGTGGGAATTATATCACTGGGACCACTACACGGACCCATATGCACTATGCATATGCAACTTGTACCTTTTATGCAGTTCTGGTGCCGTGTGTTTTGTTCCTGATTGCAACCACCCATCTGGAATACAGTAAAATAAAGTAGTGAATATTGCATTTTACATTGCAACAAACCATTTTGCAAATCATGCAGGGGTACTAAAGGTTTCACAACACATAATCATAAACCTTTGATTTTCAAATATGAATTCAAAAAATTCAGAGTGTTACACACCGCCCAATTTCAAGTGATTCAAGTAATCAAAACACAATAGTGCTACTGCTTTTAGGGAAACTAATATAGGTGACTATTACAGTGATCTAATACTCGTGAAGAAAGTTCATTTTTATATCATAGAGGAATGAATGGAATCCAATTGCTGTAAAGGTAGGAAAACTGATATTGGAGTTGTAAAATATGACTGTTTGCCTTGGGAAAAGATTAGAAGAAAAATGCAAAACCGCTGGTATTACGGTCATTTTAAAGATAAAATTCCAAATAGAGAAAGGCAAAGGGTACTTGCCTTTGCAATTTGTTTAGTTCCAACTTTTTAAGGCCCACATGCAAAATTGAACATTGATTGAAGTAAGGACCAAAAAAAAAACAAAAAACAAAAAACAAAAAAACGCAGAATAAACACATGATCATCAGTGGGTCAGGCACATGATGAGAACCGTGTAGACTAAACTTTCAAATGTGCTTTTTTAAAGGTTTTTGTCAGTTGAGTCTAAAGGGTCCTCACTTCAACTCAATTTTACATAGTGCAGCTTTTAACACTGGGTTGGAGGTCCAGTGATTGGTTCAAGAATTAGCATTGGGTTGGAGGTACAATGGTCGGCCAGGGAGGGGCATCGGACATTCCGCTGCCTAGCAAAGTCTGACGCCTTAACAAGGCTTTTACAGTAGGAAGGAGTGAAGCATGCCGAGGTTTACCGCCATTACTGGGATCACCAGTTTAATGGAGGCTCGCCCGGGCCTACATTCAAACCCTGCATCTCTTGGCTCCTATCCGGCGGCTGGGGTATACTGAGGAGCGTTCCCATGGAAAAGCTGTTAAACTGGCCACGGTAGCTAGGATGAGGAACAAGTTTCCATCAGGTTCTACCCAGCTACATGGAGATTCACATACTGCACTGCCATGTAGACTCCACTGCTATTAAAACGCAATGCAGCAGCAGGCATTTAGTGGCTCGTTAGAATCCTGTTGCACTGTTATTCTGATTTTTTTCCCCCATTCCAATGGCTACAGGTGCATGTCATTGTCAGGTTTGTTTCCCCCTGATGTTTCAGCTGACCTATTAGGGGTCTGAGCGAGCTTGTTTTTGCCTCGTCTCTGTGTTGCTATGCAAACTCACTTTTCCATTGGCTGGGTTTTACCAGTCATCCTTAAAGACAAGCCTGGTCTTGATTGTTCCAGATCATACGGCGGAATCAAATTAGGGACTGGTAATGGCCATAAAGTCCATGTCTGAGGCATTATACTCAAGGGCGTGGGCCCGCCTCATACTTCCCATCAGCATTTCCTTTCACCCCTGTGTCAGAGCGGGATTGTCAGCTTTTTTTCATTACCGGTTAATCTGGAGGATTTGTAACTAAAACAACAAACAGATTAAAAAAGGCTGAAATCAATGGGGGAGAGTGATGTTCCACAAATCATGCATGTTCATAATTGGCCAACTCATACATCATGACCATTGTTCCATGAGTGGGCCCCATGCTTTGCAGTTGTTTATAAAGTCAAACAGCACTGTGATTCCAGGTACATGTTCTGCTCTGTTCTGTTATTTATTTTTTTCTTTCTTTTACTTTTTTTAGAGACAAGATACTGGAAACCCAGAGGGCTTAGCCACTTCAAAGAGTCTGTAACAAAACTACCAATGTTCTCTGCATTCACTTGCTTTTCTTAAAATAACTGTGGTTATAGGCACTTGACAGATGATCTTTATCACAATCCAGAGGAATTATAAACCACTTAAATGTTTAAACAGTAGCCACTATTCACTGGCTCACTAACTATTGACTGTGGCTGTTGTTTGGTTAGCTTTATCCCCGTTTACCCTTTTCCTGTGGAGATTTGAACCCTAAATTGTTCACTTCGAATATAGATGATTAAAAAGAGCCAGCAACCAATTTTGAAAAGCTCCCAGAGTTCTACTTGTGAAATATGAGGCACTTGTGTTATTTTTTTTTTCCTTCCCTAGAAGACCCCAAGGCTTTGAAATTACATTGTGGCTTTTTCTCTGGCACAGCAATAGCAAGGTAGATATCAATCTTGTGTTTCTGAAAGTGTCTGCCACAGCCCTGTGGTGCACTTTTGATATGTATGATTTGCGCTGTAATGATTACCTTGTTGCTCAACACCTATCAATCAAGCTTCAATCCTCTCGTATTGTGACTTGCAAAATTATCTTGGAAATATGTCAGCATCTCAACTGATATCATCTCTGTTTATTTTGATACAGCTGAGTCAGTATTTACCTGTGTCTGCTCTGATTGCCCAGTTTACATGCCTTTCTAAAGGGATTACAGCACCAGCAATGTGCCAGCACTTATGCTGTAGTCAGTCTGATGTCTCATTCTTCCAGATGCCTGTGAGATATTACACGCATCACTCAGTATGAGATACACACAATAAAAAGGGGAGAGGAGTTTATTTGACAAAGCATATTAACACTAGGAAGGCCAGTGGACTTCTGTGGGTCTGAGAGAAGGCCAACAAACTGCCAAATTAAGGGGAAAATATAATTCTACATACTTTTTCCTTGCATGTTTTTAAAGACTCTTTTGTACAGAGGGAAGGAACATTTTGAAAGCTGAGCAGCCTTTCTAGTGTTAATAAACACCTCTGTGAAAGTGCCAGAGTGAGCCAGAAAATCTAATTTTCATCTGTAGTCCCTGGCCAGATGTCACTAGGCTCCCCTTAGAATTAAATGCAAACGTTAGAAATGCAAACATAGGACAAAGATGACATGATGCAGAATATCAATGACAGCACAACACTGACACAACAAGACTTATTTATTTAGGTCATGATGCACGTTTTTGAAAGGCCATAGGACATTTTGGAATCACAGAAGTTTCTGTAGGTTAGTCTGGTTCCTGACTAACCTAGACTAATCCCACATTCACTTTTAAAAGATAGTGATTCAAACGGGTCTGGTGTTGTCCAATTCAGGTGTGATATCTCAGCTGAAAAACTGCCTGGGTCAGTCAGCATTGTTGTAGGGCAGGGCACATGTTGACATAAGCTGTGCCAGAGCCAGAACGATCACAGCATTTGAGCTAACACTGGCTAACAACAAGAGAAAATGGATGATAAAGTTATAGACACTGCTATCAATGATGTTTTAAACTAATTACATAAGAACAAACTAAAATAAATTTAAACTAAACAGCATGTCTGAGAGGAGAAGATGCTTTTTTTTGTCTTCTGCTGACTGGATTTGAATAAAGTTGAATTCATTAACTAGTCCTGCTGGAGAGGACTCTAGTCTGTTTAGGACTTATTAGACAAAACAATTTGGAAGTCGGGACTCAAACCCAAAGATCTACAATTTCTGACATTATTGCGTTCCGGCTGCAGATTAACATGGGGGAAAACATGGATGCCCAAAAGAAGTTGGTGGGGACAGTTGGTAGTGTTGAAAACCTGCGTCAGCTCCATTGTGCCTGCACTGCGCTGAGCAGTGTGGTGCCACTAACTAGTAGCTAGTCACATCAGGGCTGATAAAAAACTCAAGAGGGATGGTAAAACAGCTGTTAAATTCCACATATTGCTATAATCACAATGAAATCTAAACACATGTCAAAGATTGCATATACACATCAAATTGTTAAAATGTCAACTAATGCTTTTGTTAATATAATTATTTTCTTACCATTCACGATGATGGCCACCATTTTTGCTGTCATCACTTGGTCAGATCAATCGGAATGGTGAAATGACGCCTGGATTTCTGACCTGTACTTTCCAAGTTTGACGCCATTCAATTCATGACATCAGATCATGTTTGTGGATAAATGCTGTTCCCTGATATTCCTATGCATATCAATTTAAAAAGATGTTATAATTTTCAAATATTTTTTAGAATAATTACTCTGGCAACAACAGTGATTCCAAGAAAGTGTGTTCAAATTGTGTGAAATGGTGCAAAGTGGGGCATCCTGAGGAAGAGGTTAAGGTTGGGGTACTGTTTCAAGTTCCCACATATATTAGGAGAATTTACAATAGTAAGATGAGACAATGCCTGAGCTCCATGTTTTTGTTTCAGGGTTACACAGAGCTATGCCACATATTCAAAAGACATTATCTCTTTCAAGCCAAACACACTTCCAGTACAACACATTGTTTTTCTTATTCCTTCACCTAGTTCACATCTGAAGGTTGAGTTCACCCTTGATTTTTGAGTGTCTTTCTCATCAATGAGATGGGGTATTAAGCTGCAGTGACCGCATGTGGTGAGATAAATTCTTTTTCGTGTGTTCATCTGCTCTATGAGTCACAATGTCTGACAATATCATTTTAGGTCTTAAAAAAAAAAAAAAAATCAATAAAAAAGGACATGGTTTTAGTGTTGTATTTGAGGACATTTTGCCAGGATGTGTGGCTGCCACTGCACTTGAACCTGTGTCCTTTCCGCAATGGGACGGTCACTTTCACCACTAGGTCACCCTGCCGCCATGTACAAACAAAGTCATATCCTTGTGGAAGAGGAGGGAGACCTTTCAGTGGCCGGATGAGTGGACAGTTGTAAAAACGAGAGTCCTTTTCTTTTCAAGACCCAAGGCTGCCCTCCTTTTCATTTGCCACTATACACTACTAGCAGCTGGTCTAGGAAGCGGATGTTTTGTTCCTAAAATAGCAAAGCACAGTTTTGGTGCTCCTGTCAGAGTCAGAAACTGTCAGCTGATTACCTTAGCTAACCTCACAAACTGACTTGTTAGGGGCATTGGCTGTTCTTGAATTCAGTTGAGGATCAGGCAAGAAAAAACAAATTCACACATCAGTCACACATAGATTAAGCTGAAACATTGACATATGGAGCCAGTTCACTAAAGGTGAACCTATACCAGTGATTTTGCATGTATAGTGTAATATCTACAAATTGTACAAACATGTCTCTGCTACTCTCTTCCCAAAGCAGGCAGATATATTTTAGAATTCCAATATAATTTATTCCTACCCCTGGATTCCATTCATTCCACAAAAATAGAAAAATTAATTTTCAGAGCCTTTGAACTCTTGTCACAACAGTATTCCATCACTGTAATAAAGTCATGCACATTAGTTTTTCTAAAAGCAGCAGCACTGTTGTGGTTTAATGACTTGAAACTGGGCAAAGTGACATGGTCCCTCTGCTGGAAAATGATCCCAGGGCTACAGAAGCTTATTGCTGTCACGCCAGAAAAAGCATGATGGACTAGCATCACTTTATAAAGTGAAAGGTTTATTGTTGTAACATGTTTTTCATGTTAAAACAAGATATTACATACAAACATATTATAACACTAATTTTTTCTTGTTATACTATTTATGTTGTTTATGTAAAATGCTTCATGTTATAACATGATAACTTCTGGCATTACCATGGCCAAAACAATGTTTTGCACTGTTTCTAATGACCCTCAGACTCATTCTTCCTTCTGCATAGCCACATACATTTAAAATTCTTTTTTTGTTTGGGCCTACGCATATTATCCATAGTGCTCAATAACAGCAGCTTCTTGTCAGCTATGTTTCAGTTCTCCTTATCTGTTCTCGTTTTCTCATACGTTGTTGTGCGCCTCTCATCAGTGTACAGCTATATCTACATAGCTGTATACTGAGGAAAGCATGTGTACAGGCTGTGAAATAAGGTACTCTGTTTACATTTTTGGATGCAATACTCCCTTGTGGCCCTTATGAACAGACAGACGTGGAAGACAATGCTTATTGCGCTGGGTTTATAAAAAAATATATTACTAATGTTATTGAATATTTTATATTACTTTCCCTTGTTGTCTTTTTGCTGGTTGCCTAATTGTTTAGCAAATAAGTCTGGTCTATAGCCAACTGCACAGCCGCTACTTAATTACAACTGTAACAGTATAATAAACAAAACAGACTACAAAGGTATGATGCTGCTTCACAAGTTCTTTATTAGGCCCCGACAACAGTTCTGATAAAGACGGAAAACTTTTTCCTTTGCGTTTTTAAAACGTTCCATGTTTATACAATAACGCTTGTTGTTGTTTTCCTGTTCACACGCGAAGTGGGGCCGCTTCGTCATCGTTTTCACAAGAACTTCATATTGCCAGTTTACACGGCGGCGGGAAGAGTGGCATTATCAAAAAATTCCACTCTGGAACCCGGTTTCCAAAGTTTGCGTTTTCAAGCACCTAAAACGCAGTTGTCATGTAAATGAAAGGCCAAACCGCAACAAAAGTTTAACATTCTTTGTAAAAATCGTTGTTGTGTAAATCGGGCCTTAGAAAGACATCACAAAACCGCAGTTATTACCAGAGACATTATGAGCAGTTCATACAGCACTAGGTGGCACAACCACAGCCACACTAAGACACTTTTGACATCATCTGGATGCAAGCTGATGAGGTGTATGACATATGGTACACACATATGGTACATACAGTATGGTAACACATATCACATCTATTAGCATGTGTGAGTCATACATGGACATATGCACTGTATGTAGTTTACATATTTTGTCATATCTGATTTGTATACTGGATTGTTCCCTATGGCATGAACAATGCATCCAGAAGATGGTACCAGCCAAGCCAGTAGCCAGTCCAATTGGTTGCCATCCTTGGCGTGCTGCTTGCCAGTCTCGGAAGCCAGTGACCAGCCTAGCGGGTAGCTGATTGGGGGTTACCAGGTTAGACACACACTGGCCGAATGAATAGTCGGCTTCTCATTTTCCATTACCAAGATTCAAGATTCAAGATTGCCTTTATTGTCATTGTATAACAGCATATACAACGAAATTGATGAGTGCTTCTCATGTAAGGTGCTTAAAAAAAAAACATACAAGTAAAACATTCAAGTACAAATAAAAACATTCAAGTGCAAATAAAAACATTCAAGAAAAACATTCAAGTAGCTTGCACATTGCCCATGAGGTAGGGATGGTTGCAAAGCTGAGTGTTTTATTGTCCATTTAGGGTGCGTATTGCTGTGGGGAAGAAACTGTTTGTCTGTGTTTTGTGTGATCTGTACCGTTTTCCAGAAGGCAGGAGGGTAAACAGGTGGTGGCCCGGATGATTACAGTCTCTGATGATGCTGAGGCTCTGCTGAGGTAGAGTGTGGTAGCAATCTGCTCCAGAGATGGAAGGGGGCAGCCAATGATTTTGACTGCGATGTTTATCACCCTCTGTAGGGCCTTCCTGTCCACTGCAGAACAGGCAGAATACCAGACAGTGATGCCATAAGCCAAAACAATCTCTATGGAGGAGCGATAGAAAGTGACCAGTACCTGTTTGTTCATGCCATTTCTTTTCAGTAGTCTCAGGAAGTGAAGCCTCTCTTTTACCAGCGCTGCATGATCATTGGCCAGATCGGTAACTGACTTCAGCAAGGATGTAGCCCCCTCCAGCTTAGTAGTCTTAATTTTATCCATCACCCCCTGCCATAACTCATGGCTCTTGAAAACACTGTCATTCAAATAACAAAAATATGCAATTTTTATAATTTCAACTAGTTGTTCTAAAGAATAATTCTTTCTTTTTCAGGCTTACACTTAATTTTGGAGTCAGATAACATGATTGTACTTTACATGCAATTGCTAAGTCTGACAAAGAAACAATCTGATTTATGCTGACACCCTGACAAATCCTCCACTGCTGTGGAGCTATGCTGTCTCGTATCTTCTGCCCTGCAGCTGTAAATGTCTCAATTAAGGAGTAATAAAAAGGATAATAAAAGAAATGAAAATGTTACGTAAAATGCTATTTTACCCAAAGGCCACTCATTTGGAAATGCAGGATGTGTTTTTGGCAGCTTGTGTAAAACTTATGTCAGCACTGTCGCCTGAGAGATAATTTATGTTACACTCTAGTGTTTACAAGAGAAAGGTTCTCAAAACTCAAAGGGCGGTGGACTCATACATGACATATAGTCAACATGTGCTTCATGATTTTAAGGGAAACATTTGTGTAGAAGCTCTTTAAGACTTTGGTTAAGCAGATTGAAACATCTCAGCCCAGGCTTTCTCCCTCTGCCACGGAAGGTTGCGGCTCTCCAGTGCTCCTCAGCTTGGTTCAGGGTGGCCATGGTCTTATTTTTTTCTGTGGCTCTGCAAGAGCAGGAACTCCTGCTGAGTTCTTGCAGCTAGGAGGCCAGGCACTCCTCCAGGGCCTGCTGGGCTTGCTCTTTCTTCTTTGAGAATGTTTCCTCACTCTTCATTTTAAAGAGAGCCTCCCTCTTGGTCATGTCTTCTCTAAGAAGACATGAGCAAAGCTGTAGGTCCCGAATGGCTGCTTCACATTTTTGTGACTGCCCCAGGGCCTCCTCTTCGAAGAGCGTGGCTCTCAGCTCCCTCATGTCACAGTGAAGACACTTTGTCCTCTCTTTGAAGATCATTTCTATCAGCTCCCCCATTTCACAGCAAAGGACATTCTTGCTCAGCAGTGTGCAGTGTGCTCCAAGTCCTGTTGGATTACCTGCTGCTCAATCTGGGGCTCTGCCACAGGCTCTTCAGTCAGTTTTGACCAACTTTTAAGGGTCGGGCCTGATGTTACCGCACCTATTCTGGGCTCTCTGTGCCTGAAGTTTGTTGCTTTGCATATACTTCTCTGCAGCCTGGGAAGACTGGTAGAGGGTGTACTTGTTTTGAGTTTTGGGAACAGCTGTGTCTGTCTTCATCTGGCCTTGGAATCAGCACCAGGATCATGGACTTTATCTGTCCATGGGATTTCAGGTAGGCTCTCTCTGCTGCTGTGGAGTAGGAGGAGCCTACCTTGACGTCCAGCTCTATCTTGTGCTGGTCCTTGTTCTTTTGCATTTCAGATCTGCCATTTCTGTTTTCCCTTCATCATGGTGGGCAGGAATCACAAAAGAGGTCACCTCTTTGTGCCCCCTTCCACAATGCACAAAATGCATCGATGTTGCTGCTGCTATTTGGTTGTTTTTTAAATTCCCTCACTGTGGACATGCTCTTTTACTAAAGGCTTTTTTTAACGGAAACATGTGGCTTATGCGTGCCATCCACCTTTGACCTTGAACTCAAAGAGCACCTTAGAACACCAATAACACTTCTCTTTTATGACATTTATTGTACAAAGCATATGCAGTATTTTGCTGCAACTGTTGCCCAAAATGTTTTATGGTAAGTTGAAGAATAAAATTGCTAGATGACCATCATTGCAACTGAAAATAAAAAGAGCATGGACACAAGACCAAAGGGGAGCTGTGAACTTCCATCCATCCATCCATCCATCCATCCATCCATCCATCCATCCAGGGAAAACACACAGAGAGACAGAGGACCAGAGTCAGGATTCTGAACTGGGAACTTCTTGCTGAGCCACTATGCCACCCAGAAGTCATGAACTTACTCCACTTTTTTGTCATCTTGCCTAGTGACCCTTTCATCATATCGCAAAACACTCAAAAGTATGAAAAGCACTCTTTGGAAGGCATCAAAAAGTGACACTTCAATTAGTGTAGAGATTCCTCATAAAAGTTCCTGTCAATAATCACTTGAAGCATAGGAATTTTTTTCTGTCATCATAAATATTCTTCTTTGACAGGTTGGAGTCAATGTTGTTTCAGTGTAAGGCTACACAAACTATTTGAAAGCCCCATTTACAACACACAGTGGCATAAATCTGTCAGGCCTCAAACGCTGCTTCCTAAAGCCATGAGATTAAGTCTCCACTTACATAATCAATCTGCCTATTTATCTTGTCTGTCACGGATATGGCCACAGTGAGCATACAGTGTGTGTTTCTGTGGCCGGGGATATACATGTACTGAGTGTCTGCAGCATCGTGTGTGTGTGAGTGTGCGTGCATGCGTGCGTGCATGTATCTCTGCATGTATGTTTGTTCTTGTATTTCTATACTTAATAGGACCATAAGTCCTCATTAAAGACATTCAAAATGAGCACAAGATTTGATGGGTCCTTAGGTTGTTAAAGGGCCTTTCTCGGACTTTGGTTTATGGTTAAGGGTTTCAGCCGAAACACACCAGGCACAGACGTAACCTAACATGGCTGCTGCAGCAGAACGTATCTGTTTAAATCAACTGAAGCTACAATACTGACCACGGAAGCCGTGCACCTATGCAGGCCTCACTCTGTGGATATCTATTTTGCGTGTTTTTTGGGTTGTTGTTTTTTTTTGCTCTTTGAACAGCTATGCAGGCCCCCAACAGGGGAAAACATAACCCTAACCTACACAGATGCAACTGGTGGGGCAGGTAAAAAAAAACTGCTCTTCCCTGCCTATATGACAGGTTACATCCGTGTCAAGTGTATTTTATACGATAGAATTGTGATGAGGTTATGGTAAGATGTAAGGTTATGCATGAATTAGAAAGGGGTTAAGGAATGACTGTAGCCAGTGAAGGTCCCAACAAGTATAGCAATAAAAACCTGAGTGTGTGTACGTGTGTGACTTTGGGTGTGTGCTGTGTGTGTTTTTTTGTGGTCTGGCTGACACTGTATGTTCTGGCAGGATTTTTGTTTATATGGCAGCATGCCTCGAGTTTGCATGGCACTTTGCATGCTGAATGTACACCTCTCGAATGTGCACGTATATAAATGGTTTTGTAAGAGTACTGTCATGTCTGAGTAGATCCGGTGTTTGTGCGTGCACACTGTTTATATGAGGCCAGAGGCGCTTGTTCCAGCCCAAAGCCCTGTAAGCCTTAACCAAAGAGATCTTGTGTGGCCGCAGTGGCAACGAAGCGCTGTGTCAGCCGAGGTTCGCCAAACTGCTCTTGGCGGACGGCCATGTTCTCCGAGGGCTCGCTGCCTTTGCCTTGTTGTCTCCTGCCCCGTCGTATCCTCCCCGAGGGAGATCCTCCTCCTTCTCTCTCCTCCTCCTCTCCTTCTCTTCCTCTCCTTGCCTCTGACTGACAGACCCTTGGGGCTGCTCATTTCTGCACAGTCATCATTGTTCAGTGTCAGAACTGCTCAGACACCACCAGCCCCTTCCTGTGGAGAGGAGTTTTACATGCATTTTTCAGAGGCAGAGCTGCTCTGGAGGCAGAAATGATCTAATTGGTTGAGCTAAATCTTGCCAGGCAGAGCAAAAGAAATCAGGCTAAACAACATTCAAGCAGTAGAACACAACAGAACACAAGAGGTGTGTGATGGTAAATAACATCAGGCGATCTAATGTTTAAATATTATTCAATTTTTAATACTTACATATTATTCTTGTGATGTTACAGTTTTACTTTTTTTTTTTTTTGTGCTAATTTTCTAGTAAGTGCTGGCAATTATTTGCTATTTTCCAGTAATTTATTTATTTTGCAAAGTTTATATAATGTCCCAGTATTTTTTCACACCTGGCAACCCTGATTAGGTTTAAGCAAAGTGAAAATTACAAGAAGTAAGTCACTAGTTATACCAGGCTATAGCTAACTATGTAAGCCTGTTAACATTGCTACGCATGCTAACCTTCCAGCATGAATGCCATGGTTATGTATAAATAAAAAACAAGTCACTGCCAATTACATTTTCTATTTATGTTTTGGCTAGAATTAATATTTATTTATTTATTCATGAATTTTCATTTTGCTAGTTTGCTAACTTGATATTTTACTTATGTGAATCAAAATTTATTTCACGAGAATAACAGAAAATGGCGTTCATGCTGCTCATGCTAATTCATGCTGTTGTCACAAAATGGACCCTTTTCACAGCAGTGATTCTGACATGAAAAATCGGGGATAACACAGTATTTACTAATGGCATGAATTAAGGTTCAGTTCCAGTCAAGTTTAAAACAGAATGCACAATACCAGGACCCTGGCTATGTTGAGCCATTTCTCCCACAAATTCCATTCTCAACTAAACCACATTGTTAATTACGCTTCAAGGGGAACATTTTTAGTCTCTGATTGTGTTTGTTTGTCACAAGAACATTTATAATCACTTAGTCTGAAGTCCATGTTGGGCGGACAGTGAGGTGGCCAGTGAGTCAAAAAACAAACTTTCATCCAGGCAACCCTAGTTTGAGTCCAGCGTGAAGGGACAGTGTTGTTTGGTTTTTGTGTAAATTACATTACTGTGACCAAGTGGTTTTCATGGTTAAACCTAACTTTTCCTTAACCTTAACCAAGTGGGTTGTTTCGTCTAAACCTAACCTTTCCCTTACCTTGACCAAGGGGTAACCTCAAGAAATGATGTACAACAAATGAAACAAATGATAGATGCAACAAAATCTGTTTCCTGCTAAACATAATTGAAAATGCAGTTTAGTAATATGGGTTTAGGAGACAGGGTTTCTCTGTTAGACCTAAATGGAATGGAGCCTATGTTAATGTCATTCGTAACACCTGTGTTTACCTTGCTTTTTCCAGTCAAAATGGCTGCTGTGAAAAAGGTCTGTAAAATTTGTGGTGGCGGAACATAGCCTTCATGTAATTTGTGTGCACAATGCATTGTCTGTGTTTCAGACCTTGTGCTTATTTTAAAAAGTTTTATGAGATTGCGTTGGAGAATGCTTTTTAACTAAAACTCCACTTCGCCTCAACCCACTTAAAAAACAGTGACACTGTTTTTTGATATTCATTGTGTGACATTTTACATTTTTATTTCATGTATTTACCCAGAGTGATAGGAAAAGTAGAAATAGCTTCAATTTCTTATTTGCCAATATTACAAGCATCCAATGAATGCAGACGCTCATAATGCACTGACAAGCCTGTAACTCCATAACTCACGTAAGAGCGAAATGCTTGAAAATGAGTTTAAAATATGTATTGTATCTGTCAGAAAATGAGGGATCATTGGCTGTGTTCTCATTTTTCCACTTCCATTTCATTGGAAGTTGTTTTCTCTCATTCTGAATTGCAGTCATTTGATCAACTGTATGGACAGAACACTCTGTGGAAGAAGAAATAGCAAAAGTTTTGATCTGCCTTTGATGTGCTGGAACACTTGATGAGGAGAGGCTCTTCAGAGAGTTATTGTGGGTAAAAGAGAACACTGTCGGAGACCTGGGCTCATCCTGTGTGATCTGTTTTGAGAGTCATCTGAGGTAGGCCATTTGCTCTGGGTGGGGATGTTGATTTGAACTAAATAAGGGGCTGGAAACCCAATAGGGGTGCCTTGAGAAGGAAGAAACACCCGAAAGGCGTCTAACTAGTGCAATTTGGCACCGAATAAAAGGCTTGGTGTCATTAAAAGTAAGACTATTAGTTGACATGGTGTATTTTTGGACTGTGCTGCATGAACAGCAATCTGAAGAGCATTGTTAAAAGAGGTAACTATCACTGCCAAAATTTGGATTGATATGAGTGTGTAGTGGGTGAAGGAGTTTGTCTCTATAATACTGTCCTTTAACAGAGAAACAGACATATGGTAGATGCTTTGACTTGCCACAGAAATTTTATTTGTTACAGTTGTTGAAAGATGTAGAATCAGATTGGCATCTATGAAAACCGGCCAATTCAACTTTAAGCTGTGGTTCTCAACCTGGGGTTTGGGACCCCCCCGGGGGCGCAAGATGATTACCTAAGACATAAGGTAAAGGAAAAAGGTTTTTGTTTGCAAAATTATCATGATCCTTTTTTCAGATATTATTCTTTTTTTCTGTTTTCTTATGAGAAACTGATTAGCTTTGGAAAAAAAGTGAGGCCTCAAATGAAACACCACTCTGCATATGCAGCCTGTGAATGGGGATATTGCTTTTTTTTTAAAGGGGGTCACAAGCCAACAAAGTAGAGAACCACTGACTTAAAGGACATAGCTGTGTGTATGGTAGAAAACAAGGCTAACAACTGAAAAAAGACAAATCCTGCAGGGGTGTTGTGTGGCATATAGACAAAGACATTTCCAAAAACTCTACATGTCCATTTTAGGGGGGAAATCACTTACAAAGTCCATAATTCATTCTGTTTTAAAAGTAAAGTACTCATTTCATGTTTTCTCAAGTAATAACTTAAGATATCACCCTGTGTGTCATGGGACATTTTAATTCTCTGCTATTTTTCATTTTTAAAGAGTAAATGTTAGAAAAGAGATTTAGGTCAAATGGTGTATGTTTAATTTCGGAAAATTCCCTTCACTTATTATTTGAAGGGCAAGACAGGGGAAGTTTGATCAGAATCAGAATCAGAAGCCTTTACTGTCATTGTAAACAAAAGCATACAACGAAATTCGAGGTGCTACTCCTGCTGGTGTTTTTTAGAATGTTTACATTTAAATACAATAAGATAAAAATAAGTATATTTCAATAGATAAAATAGTGCAAAATAAAGTAAAATAAGAAAAGTAAAATAAAAA
>OMLB01059287.1:0-28936 GCA_900302555.1 Myripristis jacobus
GGTGGTTTCTGCTCTCCTCATTGTGAAAACAAGCTGTTGGCAGCCGCTCAGGGTCTTTCCTTTGGCTGCAGGTGCAAAAAAAAGGCCAGACACATACACGCACACACATGCAGACGCACACACACACACAGACACAGAAATAAACACACACACATATGCTCTCACGTATGCAGCAAACTGCAATGGCTTTTCTTTGAGCAGAGCTCCAGCCAGCAGAGCAGTGTTACTAATGCCACCAGCTGAGCAGGGGGATCAAGTCTCCTCACTGTCCAGTGTTTCAACCGAGCAGCGCTGTGATGTGGTAATTTACACACAAGCGCTCACCAGCACATGGAGCAGCCGGATCACTGGCCCTAAAACAGCTGGATGGAGCTTTGTTCTTTATGGAGCTTCAGAGTTCTTTTAATCAAGTGTTTTTGTTCCTCCCTTGGTGTTATTAGTCTCAAATTAAAAGCACAGAGGCAACCACAGCGGCATTCCAAGGCGTTAAAAGTGATATTGCCGGGCGAGTCGGCTCCAATTTCAAGGTAGATTTCCATGATATTAGAGAATATGGAATAAATGCTCCCTGGAATGCGAGCTTCGAGGCTTTCTCTCTGCTGCAGGCTTTGAAAATACTTTCATTTCCGATATTTTATCCCCTTAAGCTCAGCTCATTGTTGAAGGTATTGTTATTTCATGTGGTGCATGGATGGTGCACAATATTTTCGATACTGCCTGTGTCCTTTTGGTTAACTTAGATCACAGCTTAATGTCACACCTGGCTCCTTGCTTTGGTTTATTTTGTTGTTGAACAAAAAATGAAGACTTCCACCCTTCGCTTTGACTTGTGCACATGAGCCTTTTCATCACATGATCAACTAATATCCCATACAGAAACTCCACGCATACCAGGTGTTGCAGGTCACTGGTAATGCCCAGTAATCCCTGGGTGATGACATGAGTTAAATTGACTAAATTAAAGCCTCTAATCTCTTCAAAGAGGCCTGGCAAAGTTGAGAGACAGTGCAAACATCAGAGCGAGTCTCACAGTAAGGCCACTGAGCTGTCTGTTTGATCCGAGTTTATTTAACGTTTTAAATCAGCACGTTACTGTAAGTGTTACTTTAGCAACTTTTCAAACTGAACTGGTTTTGCTGAGCCGTACAAGTTGAGGTTGAAACATCACTGAATGCCACTTTTGGAGCATCAGTCTTATGTTTTTATATATGTATCGAGCACATGCTGCCTCCTCACCCAAAGAGACACCTCGACACAGGTTTCTACAGCTGCCCTGAGAGCTCAACGCACTGCAGCTGAAGAAAACACATGCTAACAGACAAAACACAAGCAAATTAAGAAAATTCCTTCATCAATTTGACAAGACATGTGCAGCACTTAGAAAACACATACAATTATGCCAAATCATGTGTTTCCAGAGGACAACAAGTAGTGTTAAACACATCTGGTTACTGTAAAAATGATTCTTAAAATTAATTTATTGACTCTGATGTGAAATGTGATCTTTCATTGAAGAAGACTAATTTTAATAGGTTGACTTAAGGTCAGTTAAAAACACTGGCAGCAGTTGCAGTGTGTTGAGCTCTCAGGGCCACTGTAGTTTTCACCCACATACTTCATTTTCAACAAGAATAACTACAGAGTCTTGTGGTGAATCTAAAGAATGGCCGGCTTTCTTATGAAACACACACACACGTTATAAATGAAATACTACCTGAGCTAACCTGTTGGTTGCTGTTCCCGCAGGCCGGGCTGAAGGTTCCTCTCTTCACTACTCCGACAGCAGGTCCAACCATCTGTCCCTGGACAAAACCTTTGGTCGCTCAGTCAAGGACTCCCAGTGCCAGCACATGCTGAAGCACCTCCACAACGGAGCCCGCATCACCGTGCAGATGCCTCCTAACATTGAGGGCCACTGGGTGTCCACCAGGTGCTTCATCTGTCTTCTGTCTTTCTGCAGTAATGGTCTAGGTCAGGCGTGTCAAACTGGTGCCATGGAGGACTGAGAGGCTGCAGGTTTTCTTTCCAACCGAAAACTCCACCAGGTGATTTCACTAACTAGTCCCTCCTCTCTGCTTGAAGGCGAGGTGATCAGTGAAATCACCTGGTGGAGTTTTTGGTTGGAATGAAAACCTGCAGCCTCTCAGTCCTCCATGGCACCAGTTTGACACGCCTGGTCTAGGTAGATCATTCAACAATATAGTGGGCAGCTCCCATCATAGACGTTTAAAGGGACATTTTACAAAAAAAAAAAAAAAAGCTTTTTCTTTTGGTAATTTTTGGTACCGAATGTCATTCAGTACCAGTTTTCAATACCTAAGGAGTAAATCCAGTCAGCATCACTGAGCCAATAAGCATTCAGCATGCTTGTACCAAGGTCCAATAATGCTGATGATTGGCTGCCTAACATTCCACGTCATAGAGGCATGCTAGAAAAACACTATGTTCCACCCAAAATGTTTTTTAAATGGTTTTATAACAAGATTTTATAAAATTGGTATCGAAAAAAAGTATCATTCAGGACCCGGTATCAAGTCAAGGTGTTGGTACCAGTACTGGTATCAAAAAATCTCTGAACGATACCCAGCCCTAAGTATAAAAGACTTGTATTTACATTGTTTATTGCAAGTCTTCACTTTAGCCTTTGATAAAAAAAATATATATATATATACCTTCACACTAACGCCCACCCAAACCTCACATGCTGCTCAGAGTTAAGATCTTGAGAGAGTTCTTGAGAGTTAATGTTTTTGTCAGAACTCAAGAACTTGCAGGAACCTGTCCAGAATATCTGCTAACTACTGGTGAACTGTTTTTTAACTCAACACAGTATTGCAGTCAATAAATCTTCTCCTCACACAGTTTGTTTCAAAGTTGTGTTTAGTACCTTGAGCAGCATGGATGCTGATGGAGGAACCTGCAGTGATGTCCCAACCTTTGTTTGTCTCTTAGCTGTGAGGTGAGACCAGGCCCGGAGTTCCTAACGCGCTCCTACCGGTTCTACCCCAACAACACCTTCCAGGCCCATCAGTTCTACTACGAGGACAACCACTGCACCACGCCCACCTACACGCTGGTGGTTCGGGGCCGTCTGCGCCTTCGCCAGGCCTCCTGGATCATCCGCGGCGGCACCGAGGCTGACTATCAGCTCCACCGTACCCAGGTAGTGTGTCACACGGCCACCGTGGCCAAGGAGCTCAGCCAGAGGCTCAACCGCAGCTGCCGGGGGGCCGTGAAGGGCAAGGGCCCCTGGGAGCCCAACGTCAGCTACGAGCTGTGGAGCGAGGAAGGCGGCTGCGACTGCTCCAGGGAGCTGAACTTTGCCATGCACGAGCTGCAGCTGCTGAGGGTGGAGAAGCAGTATACGCATCACAACCTGGATCACCTGGTGGAGGAGCTGTTTCTGGGGGACATCCACACCGAGCCCAGCCAGAGGATGTACTACCGGCCGTCCAGCTATCAGGCTGCGCTGCAGAACGCCAAGGTCAGTCGCTGTTACCAAACAAGCATACTTGTGGCTGTCAATTCCTTGAACATTTTTTTTTTGTCAGAGCCAACCTATTTGTGGATCATCTAAGAACAGCAGTTTTCTTGATCCAAACAGTCTTCTTTGATGGCCGTGCTTTAATTGCAAAAAAATGCACAGGCTGCTTGATTGTCAGTTTATTATACTTTTCTGTCATGAATTTGTGTTTCAGTCTGAATGGTTCTTCAGTGCTAAACCCCTCCCACCAGGTTAACCAATTACATTGAAACACATTAAGCAAAACATGTTAGCACTTTTTTTTTCCAACACTGTTTGACCCAAATCTAATTTAGGTCTGATTTATGTGCCAAAGACACACTCTTGTCCGCATGTGCTCAACATTTCTATGCAGGGTCTATCTAAAAATGCACTATTCACATGCTGATTGCGTCTTCTAAATCTAATATTAAGAAAGAGCCCTTTCTTCCACTGCCCTCGCAGGATGTAATTTCTCTGTTTACACATGCCGAACAGCAGTTGCCCCGCTGAGTGAAACCCTAGAGTGATGTTTTAACTGTCACCCTTTACAGAGATTACAATGAAATCCTGTTCAGGTCCACTGTCTAAATAAACATCCATTTGTACGGGGATGATGAGGGCTTGGTATTGCTGATCGTAATGTAAACAGTGTATGTGGTGTGGAGCTCTGATCAGACAAGCTCCCCTGTGGAGCTGTAATGACCAGGGTTGCTCCCCTAAGCCCCACAGGCCCGCAGAGGCGCAATGTGAAACCCGGCCTATCTCTGGGAGTGATCAACATGTGGTATTCCTAGAATCTGGAATCATGCGGCCTTATGAATTATTCCGGCGAGCACATACCAGGTCTGATTTCATGCATGCCTGAGGCCCAAATCAAAGTGTTGCATGCTCTCTATTTCTTTCCTATCTTTTCTGAATAAAAGGGAGAGTTGGATGTTGGGGGTGCAATCATATGCATATCGGCATACTTAAGGTGTTGCAGTTGGTGTCTAACATAGTCACAGTTTTTGTACAATCACAGGAATATGCTATAGAACTTTTTAAAAAAAGACAGGAAATTTGTTTTTTGCCTACCATATTACTCTGCTAATTTTATACGGTTGGTCAGTCAGCCAACTGGTCATCAAATTCCACTTAAATGAAATTTTCAATTACATGCAGTATATTTTGGTGAAACAGCGGCAGAAAATGCCTCACTTCTTCCTACACAAAATGCAATCAACCCGACCCTCTCTTGAGGTTGTAATGGTTTCTTTTTGGGGAGTTTTATTGCCTTGGTGACTATCCGATCCATTAATCTTAAGCGGTATACCCGGGGCTGGTCCCCGTCCAGAACATTTCCTGGTGCCAGCATGTTCATTTGTGGTTACTGGGTGGATCTCAGCGGTGATGCAAGAGCAAAGCAGCAGACGTTGTTTTTAAGGCTTTTTTGTCGGTTTTTCTCCATTTTCTGTTGCTGGTTCACTACAAGCATCACTAAGGCGGAATAATAACCACTTGGTATTGATCCTTGTTATTAAGGGATCTGGGTTTCATATGTTGCTGCTCTTGTTAGAAAAAGGTTGTGGCTTTGTGTTTGGAGATTATCATGTTTTTACTTGTATTCTTCATGTGCAGCTGAGTAGTGTGAACATGATACTAACGCTTCCCATTCATGGAACAAAAACACATTATGTTGTTTTTGGTTTACATTATGTTTATGACACATTCATGTCAAGGTTTCATTATGTATATGTCATGTTATGTCATGGTTTGCTTTTGGTTTGCTTATGTTTTGCTGGGTTACAGTTGTTATACTGGTTTGGGGTCATGCTATGTTATGTACCATGGTCCATGGTAGTTTGCAGCAGGTTTTGTGATCCTGTAAACCAAATGTCAGCAGTACATGTCCATCTTAAGATGTGGCTGTTTTTCTGTATCCGTGAAAAGTTGGCCTTTTGAAGATTTACTCTTTTCATGTGTGTTTTCAAGACTTGTAGACTAGTTGTAAGCTCACCACCGAACCCGCAACCTAACATATCAACCTTATGTTTGTTGCATTCACTGTGTTGGACAGGCAGTGGTATGTATCATGAGAGCTGGGACATGGGTATCCATGGTGAGGAGGCTTTGAGATATCCAGAGTGAGCGCTGTTTTTTTTAGGCAGTCAGCACGTCTGTGTTTTATGATCTCAAAGTTCCTGCAGAGCTAGAACATCTTTTCCACACATGCAACAGGAACTCCCACCTCCTGCTCTTTTTTTCTCTCCCTATATATATTCCTCACATACTGTACATTGTCATGCGTACACCGACATGCACACGCGCATACACGCACATACCTACAAACAAACACTATCCTCTTGTTATACACACCGGGCAGGATTTACAAGAGATCTCTCCTCCAGTGGTCCCATTAACCTCTCACTCTGAGGCGGTCATGGAACTGTACTGGGATTATTTCATCTGCAGAATGTAGCGGTACTCCTGTTTTTCTTCTTTGAGCATTGGCCGTTTTAACTGCCCCTAAATCTCATACAACCATAATGTTGTCTGGGAAAAGAGCGGTGCAAGGGGGGTGGTGGAGGTTTTAAATTTTGACCACCCTCAAATAACAAATACTTCACCTCCTCCCTGGAGTTTTGTCTTTGGAATAGATTTGTGGAACAGAGCATGAGCGCTTCCAGCTCGGAATCCGCTGGGCCCAAGTCCTCTCTCTGGTCAGAGACCCACAGCTGTCTTGTCTGCGGATACTATGATCGCATGTCGCTCTGGGGCTGCACTAAACCAGACGTGACATGCAATAATTATGATTAACAGCCATTTATGCCTTGACGGACCCTTTTTTTCCTTTAACGTGAGGGTGAATAAAGTGAATCCCAGGACTTCTGCACTGTTTGTGAGGAGCAGGATCACCCGTTTTGTCATTTCTGTGTGACTTTCTGTTGTCACAGCTTTTTTTTTTTTCTATCAGACATCTGTCTTTTACAGTAAATGATGTGATCACCCTGAGAAAATGCTTGAACCTTGTCTGGGCTCCACTGCTCGAGAGGCTCAGACTGAGGGAAATAGTTTTTCCCCCCTTCACCTCTGAACAGACGCCAGCAGAGTCCTATATGTGGATTTCGTGACACAATATACGTTGATGGATGAAAAAAAACATTTAACGCTGACAGGTTTTGTAATTCACTCTAGATTTCCACTCAGTGATGTGCCGCGGCAACTTGAACTTTGATTTTGCAAATAGCCTCCACAACACATGGATTAGGAGCTGTTCCACTCCAAAATGCTACTTATACAAGTTAATTGCTAAATTGTATTTTTTTTTTCTTTTGAACGCATGTTAGGATTTTTCTTATCTCCTCTGCACAAATGTTTCTTTTACTCCTCTTTGCGTCTTTTATCGCCCTGATTTATGGCTTCACATCTGTGTTCTATCACTGGACAAATAACTACACCTAACTAAAAAGCTATTAATTTCAACAGGATTCAATAGCAAATTTTGCTGTCCCGCCTGCAGTCATTTTGCACAGTATGTCTAATGTGTTAAACACCAGATAATAAAAATTTCATTTTAATCAAATGTACCTTTTAAATTAGTTAAAAATGCAATTAAACCTGATACAATTTTTTTTTCCCAGATAAAGTAATACTGCATTACATGAACTGCCAACGATTACATTATAAGGGGTGTAACTGTTTTTAATTCAATATCAGAGGGAAGATGTTGTTTTATTATCTAGAAACTTAACTATAAGGTGTCACTATTTGCAAGTGGTGGGAAACTCTATGCTCATTTACCTCCCCTTTACCTTTCCAGAACCACGACCACGGCTGCATCGCCTGTCGCATCATCTACCGCTCGGATGAATTCCACCCTCCCATCCTGCCGCCTCGGGCCGACCTGACTGTGGGATTGTACGGCCAGTGGGTCAGCCAGCGGTGTGAGGTTCGCCCCGAGGTCCTCTTCCTCACCCGTCACTTCATCTTCCATGACAACAACCACACCTGGGAGGGTCACTACTACCACTACTCAGACCCCATTTGTAAACACCCGACGTTCACCATCTACGCCCGTGGCCGCTACAGCCGAGGGCTTCACTCCACCCGCGTCATGGGTGGAACCGAGTTTGTCTTCAAAGGTAAATGGTTGATTATCTCTTGATTATGTATGAATTGTAACTGAATACGTAAAGCTTCAGATTGCTCTAGTCTACTCCTTGAAATATACAGTATCCCTGTCTTTCTTCTATGCTTGATCCTATTTATTCCTCTCCCTTGTTTACTTAAAGCTAAGCTGCACTACGCTTCTGCAAATTTGCTGAAATCAGGCAACATGTAGCGTGCTCACGTTCAAGAACCAGTCTGTGATTGCTTTATTCTAAAGAATACTGAAGGGACAAGAGAGGAAGGGTTTACCTGTATAGAGCATTCCTTTGCTCGATTCATCACTTCCTGTGGGAATTGCACTTAGACAATTAGGATGAATCTATTGGGTCTCAATTAGGGAGATGGGACACTTTTCTCTGTTGCACTCCCGCTTTGTGATTTGAGATGATAGGACAGCTCAGTTTCATGGCTTTGACTCTTACACTCCTTGGCATTGCTTTTAATTCACGTCATCTTCCGTGACAAATTTTGGAATTAAGTCTAATAGTTCTGTTGTGTCTAAAATGATTTGCCTTGGATGAGACCATCAGCTAAAAGCCTTCGATCTTCAATAGCTACATCTAACAAAGATTTTGCCTTTCCTTCTCCAGTGAACCACATGAGAGTGAAGCCCATGGACTTGGCCACCACCTCGCTCCTCAATGTCTTCAACGGCAATGAATGCGGGGCAGAGGGGTCCTGGCAGGTGGGCGTGGAGCAGGATGTCACCTTGACCAACGGCTGCGTGGCGCTGGGCATCCGGCTTCCCCACACAGAGTACGAGCTCTTCCGCATGGAGCAGGATGCCCACGGCCGCTACCTGCTCTACAACGGCCAGCGTCCCAGCGACGGCTCCAGCCCTGACCGGCCGGAGAAGCGGGCCACCTCCTACCAGATGCCCCTGGTGCAGTGCTCGGCGAGCAGCCGCGGGCCTGACCACGGCCAGGGGGGTGACAGCGACAGGCCTCAGCAGCTCAGCAATGATTGCACAGGATGGCACAGAGGAAGCCAGAAACACATCATAATGGCTCTCTCTGTGTCGCTCATGGCTCTGCTTCTAAGCTGGCGGAGCTAAGTGGCAGTCTTGGCTTTTTTGTACATAGAGACACAGAATGAGAGTGTGGATTACAAGAGGGCTTTGACCTGACAAAGCGACTGCTTGTCAGAAGTGTACACTTGAACCTTCATTTCTCTCTCTCTTTCTCTCTCTCTTTCTGACACCTGGGAAGATGGAGGTCAGTCAATGATGTGGACAGCATGTGGACCCTGATCCTCTGAAATCTTTCCCAGCTACCAAAGACTTGACACTGCTGCACCACAGTAACTGCACTTTAAAGTGGATCCAAAGTCTGACGTGTCTATGTTTCCACAAATATACGATGTCAACGATGTCTATACATCCACACAGACCTGAGAATACTTTTTTGTACAGTGTGTTCACCTACAAATATCGAGCCATTTCTTGGCACTGCAAGAAGATGAGACATGATATGTGGAAATACTCATTTCTACAATGAATTTTGACCATACGCTCCCTCTCTCGTAAGGAGAAATGCTTGAACACGACTCATGGTGCAAGGGAATTACAGTGTTGTTATTTCAAAGGTACTTCAATATAGCTTTACCATACGCCTCGCCTCAGTGTAACTGTCAGTAGCACTTCTGTTAATTATCTGTCAGCTATTCCAAAAAACATCATACTTTCATTTCAGAGACAATAGAACTCAAACAGCAGGCAGGGTGTTGTACGTTTTTCAGAGAAATCATGTATTCATTTTCAGTCGTTGTTTTCTGTTGCTCCATTTTACATGTTTATTAGGCCTACAACAGAGGCCCCAAGTGGAAGTCATTTTGTATGCCATACATAAGCATTTCCGCTATTTGTTGTGTAGTCCAAAATCCCAGTGGAAAATATGAAAGGCTTTTTTGCAACATGACAAAAATAAGGGATGTGCTGAATGGATACCCGCAAGAAGAACTATACTATTTTTGTTCCAGTGGTTATAATACATTCACTAGCATCATCTTTGTGAGATTTGAGCTTTTAGTTACTTTTTAATATCCATCTTCATGGCAAAAAGTTATCACTTGAAAGCAGACAATAGTAACTGATGAGGAACTTTACTTACCTCTTGTACACATTTTTGATGTTGCCAGAGTCCAATCTCTGTGTTGTACATTCATATTATTAAGATTTTAAGTGGTGCACAGTTTATACTAGTTGTTCATTGGCATGTAGCTTATCACAAAATCCCACATAGCTGTACCTGAGCACTGCAGTGCTCTTTCCCAAATTACTAGAATCAGTAAATATAAAAAGTAATTAAAGAACAAAAACTCAGAGATGAAGTTGTATTTATTAAAGTATAATACAGATAGAAGGCTCTGTGTAGCACAGGCTTTGTTTTTTGCTTTCCTGAAAACCCCATTTATATTTTTTCATAGGGACTACACACCAACTGGAAGAAATAACTTAAAGGATACAAAATTACACCAGACTTGAGTTCTCTACTGACATAATAATGGTGACCATTTTGTACCTTTGTCACACTCGTGGTAGGAAACTACAGCCGGAAGACTGGCATAAAAGTTAAGGACTTCCTATTGACCTAAAGCTTGTCAAATTTTCACTTTCAAAAGTGAGCAATCTTGAGGGATAACAATGCCAACCACAAGGGCAAGGGCAAGAAAATCTCCCAGGAAACTCAGGAGGTTTGACAGAAGTCTAGGCTAAATTCTGTTAGCCAGCTATAGTGGACCAAATATCTTACCATAAAATGTGAGTCTACATACCTCTGGAGACTTTTAATCCATTGATTTTATTATGTTTTTCCTATCGGGAATCTGACATGACAAATGTTTGTACAATCACTAACATGTATGATGTGTCTGTGATGGATTAGTTGAATTCCACTTGCTCTTTTGGTTTCCCACTCGGAGTGTGGCATAAATTCAAAATGGCACCCATCAGCACCCTTTAATGCTCCATCGTAACACTGAGTAGATGTCACCAGTGTTGATCCTTTTGAAAATGGAATGGCACCTGTCTGAGGGGCTTTAACAGCATGTCTCCAGCATACTTTAAAATGTCCCAAACTGCACAATGCAAAATACCAAAACATACCATGCTGACCATGGAGTTGCTTCCAACCAGTATATCTTCACTGATGTATGATGGAGTATGGAGCAGAATCCTGCTCAATGTACCCAGACTAAAGATCCTGTATTAGGCTCGCAGAAATGTCTTTGTAACTGGATACGTGTATAAAGATTAAAGTTTTGATACCATTCACTGAATATCCATTTCATTCTTGTAGGTGAACATAATCAATGTGCCAAGTATATATATATATTTCAAGTACATCTACCAACACACTTCACCCCATGTGAGAAAGGTGATGCCCACTTTGCTCTCTCTAGTACAATCTCCTCATTTGAGAGCCATGGGGTGAACAGAAATAGCAGAATGGGCCGTGCAACACCATGGCATGCAGCTGCTCAGTGTGCACATCCACTTCCCACTGTGAGTGAAAGAGGCTGCCAAAGGTAAAATGTACCACCAGGCAGGTGCTGCCTGTCTTCACCAAGTGCCTGGACAAATCACACCTTGCTGGGAGAAGCCATTCCTTCATCCAGCAAACTCCAGATGCCAACAGTGGAGCCGCTGGTGTCTCCTCATCTCCATCCAAACCAGAAGTTCTTCAAAACTGACCATCTAAAGCCTCCTCTGACAGAGAAGGCCTGTAAGTCAGGCCTTTACAACCCTTGAGGAATTACCATAAGGGCTGTAAATGCCTCCTCACTTCTAGCTTTGGCAGTTCAGTTTAGCTATAGGAGCATTTGTCAGCTATGGCTCATGATGATGTGTGGGAAGAGCTGGTGGCTGTCATAGATCAGCATCTGAGGTTGGTGACCTTGGCACTGCTGTTGCCTCTATACAGTGATGGTGAAGAAAAAGAAAAAGGAGGGGGATGCCTTGTAGTTGTGTTTGCGAAGGTGGACAACCTTTGGACTTTCAGCACCCTATCATGTTTGCCCAGGCTGCAGGTTAGAAGGTGACTTTTAAAATCCCTGGCAAGTGGCCTCCCAAGTGGCCACTCTAAGTTATGTAAGGAAGCAGAATCCAAAAGGCCCATAGCCCAGAAAACAACACACTCTTGCTACAACACAAGGGCCACTGACCTCACTGCTGGCCAAACAGTTGGAATAGTTGGAACAGTAAAAACAGTAGAAACAAGCCGCCCTACCTAGAATCCAAAGGGGAGGCGTCTGGGCCAGCCAAGTCTTGACCTTTAGCTTCCCTCACAGCTCCGATCATGAGGCTGATCAAAGTATGTCTAACAGTCTGTTTGGCCCAACAAAGAGAAGCTGTCTGGTTGTTTGCTGTAGAGTTCCACAGTTGTCACACACAATATATATGTTAATAAAAGCAGCCCTGTTGCAACCAGGCATATGGCTGAGGACATGGGGAAAATGTGTGAACAAAGATGCATTGAAGGACATAAAATATTTACCTGTATTGGCACTAATGGCACATGACAGTTCATGCAGGCTTCCAAAACCAGAGTGCGCCAGTGTACTTTCCACAGTGGCAGCCCAGGCTCCTCTAGGCCCTCTTTACAATGTGTGGAGAGATGGCTGGAGGGTGCTGGGTCAAACCAAGTAGTGAGGACATTAGAAAGTGGCAACCCCCAACAGTTTGTTACTCATTATTGGTTATTACCACCAATAGTGGAAGGGTCCCATCCACATGCTAAAGAACAGCATGAAAAATCCCAGATTGTTTCATTCTGCTGATTTTTGATAGCCATCCTTTACTGAATAAGGGTAAGGCAAAGCTTTTGTCATCATTAAAGTTGACTTGGTAGTCACATCTGCCAATAATGTGGGCTTTGCAGACACAGCTCTTATCTGTAGTTTTATGAGAGGTGCAGATTGGCTCCATTCTGCCTAAAAAAACTGGTGAACCTTTTCTTTTTAACCTTTAAATTAGGTGGATCTTGGAAGACAGCTGTACTGCTGACACTAGCATCAGCAAAATGTGTTGGTGACATTCATGCACAGTGCACTGTTTGTACAAGTCAAAGTTACTTGTAGTGAGTGACAAAGTGTAAAATGACTGTGAGGCCGTATGTAGTGTGTCCTCCCTTAGAGCTGGGCGGTTTTTATCTTCCTAATTTTTCTTCTCCTGAACATTTGCGATTCTGCATGCTTTATCCAGTGAGAGCATTGTGTCTTACGTGGACAGGACCAAAGCCATAAGCTTTTTGGAAAGCTCTGGTCCTGTTGTGTGGCGTCTGTGTCTTGGGCTAAGTGTTATGTGGACATACCCACTGCCCATCAGTGTCTCTACCCCTACATGGTGGGGGTGATATAATTGGTCTACACCAGAGGTATTGCAGTCCCAACCTGAGCTGCGTGCACATTCCAAAGGCATGGCAAAGTCTTGGGCTCACTTTAAGGGAGTGACTGTGTAAGAAATATGTGCTGCATCAAGCTGAACCTCACTTCGTACCTTTTTGAGGTTCTATAGACTGGACATCACTGCACTGTTTCTGGTGCACACAGTCATGAGGGTGGGACCTCACTGACGTCCGCCCCCTTCAGGCTGGTGGTCAGTCTATCAGATAGCCTTTCCTGGCATAACACGAGTTGAGATATCCTCATTGTAAGACACCAAAACAATTGTTTGAAAAATAACTTGTTACTCATGATGTGTCTTAACAGACCATCCTCCTTGTGTAAAGCAAGGAGGTGTGCTTATTTTGGAAGGCAAATGGTGCAGCACCAAACCCTTTTACACAGGAGAGTGGCTCCCTGACTTAAGTGCCAACACTGACTAAGGTAAAGGTATAGAGGCCTCTGAGGATAATGCAGAGAGCATTCATCAAAGTGAAACACCTCACACACTATCAGAAAACTTCAAGTATGTTCCCATAAACCCCTGTCCTTCTCTAGGAGTCAGTATGAGTCTATTCATCCATTTTCCAAACAAATTTATTTAACTAGAGAAACGGGGATGGGCAGAGTCTATCCCAGCATGCTCTGAGTGAAAGGCAGGGAAACACCTGCCCTTCAAGCACCTCACACCTCAGGCAGAATATTCAGTTCTATGTATGAGTCATATCACATTTAAGTGAACATAAAAATGTGATCATAATGCTATTCATGCAATAATGCAATCGATCAAATTGTACTTTAGTAGAATAACTGAGGGCTTTATTTTCAGTAAATTGGAAGCCTTATACAGAGAGCACCTTATTGCACACAGCAATGGCAGTTATGATCTAAATGGGTCTAAATGGTCATGCAAATTTTGCCAACCTTACTAAGGCCAGAACAGACTGCACTTGCTTGATACTGACAATCATAAAACTATACACTGAGTAAACAATATAGAGGGACAATCAATTACTGACACCACCTTCTTTGCATCAAACCCAGTTGATACTCAAGGCTAAAAATCCCCTCTTCCATTTCATTGAGAAAATTTAACAGGTGGAATTAATATATGATTATAACTTCCGAATTCAGCTCGTTAGTCCATTTCATGGAAAGACAGTTTTGCAGTTTGTTGTACTGCTGTGCACTTATCCCAAATCAAATGAACTCTAATAGAGACAATTCACTGATTTTTAACTGTCACACTTTTACATGGATGTACAATGTAACTTCAACAAAGTGCACTTTTCATCAGGGACTCCTAACAGTGGACTTTGGTTTGAAAAGCATTTCGCAGATTTCATATCCATCTGCAGCATTAATGAAGAAAACAGCTAAAAGGCCCTTTTAACCTAATGCATCAAGTGCATTTCAAAGTCACATACTGGTAGAGAGAACTGTCAAGATTTCGTCAAAGTCTCCAATCCCCCACTTTGGCTCCGACACTGGAGGAAACTAGCAGACACATTTTTGTGAGCACAGTACATTCATGGTATGGCATCAAAAAGTGTATGATATCCAATAGCGTATATTTCAACAGAGACACAGGAAGAGACAGCTATCAAAACCACATTTTTTCATTTTTTATTTCTTCAATGCTTAATACCATGGGACAGGATTTTAAGAATGGAGACCTTAGTTCAGTCAACATTTGCCTCAGAAGGAATATATGATCTGTATTGAGAAAAAAAAGGACAATAATAATAATATTAATAATTATAATAATAATTATAATAACAATAATAATAATAATATAAAGTCTGCATTGGTGTTGTCAGGGATAGGAAAGGACAGAAATGTACAAGGAAGGAGGCACCTATATCCCCAGCTGGACTCGAACATTCCAAGAGAAAAAGTAGAAATTACAAACTGAACAAATTAACTTGACTTCAGAGGCAATCCAGCAACAGGTAGCAAGGTCTTTTTTGATGGAAGTTCTTTCCTTTTCTTAAAAGGATTTAAAACAACATTTACAAGACACCTAACACTCCATTCAATTCCTATTAAAACAACAGAGAGAGCGAGAGAGAGAGAGACAGAGAGAAAGAGAGAGAGAATCTTTATTTGACTGCTTCTTGCCCAAGGTCACTCTAGGTGCATCTCAACTGTCCTCCATGTTGACTGATAGTGTACAACTTTCATTATCCCGCCACATTATCTGTACATCCAGCCATCAGAACAGAAAACAAAAAAGGAGCAATCACTTTTTTCGCCTTTCTTTCTCAACTCTCTGTGTGTGTACTAACCGTGTGTGAGAGACTGTAAAAAGGCGACGCCCTCAAATGATGCTGTACAGACGTGTTCACTGTAGGCCGCACTACCAATGATATGGCAAAGTCAACAGAAAGACTTCTCGGTTTTTCCAGGCCTATTTGATTCCGGAGCCGGGTTGGGGGATACGGCTGGCATGCGTCTCCCAGTCTACAAGATGAACTTCCCTAGGAAGAATCCGATGAAGATTGCTGCTATGACGACGAGGAGGGAGGGCAGGGAGGCCGCGCTGGTTTCTCGACCAAGGAGGCTGGTTGAGTTTGTTGTCACGTGCTCTATGCGAGGTGCTTTTCTCATTCTAATACCATCCTGTCAAAGAAACAGCACAAAAAAGGGAAATGTTACAGCAGAGCAGAGCAAAGATGAAATTTCATGTTCCCAAAAAAAGATCTTCAGCGCAACATTTTGCTATCAACTGATTTGTTGAAATGTGAGGACATCTCTTCTTCTGTTTATAATATACAGTCATCTTGAAAAGCACAACTGAAACGTAAAATGTATTATGATATTTTTATCAATAATGTCAGGATATCTGACCTTCAGTTGCTGATTCTCCTCAGCAAGCTTGCTCATCTCGGCCTGCAGCCTCTTGCACTCGTCCATCACTCTCTTCATCTCTGTATCGTCCAGGGAGGCACTGACAGGCTTGGCTGCCGCCATGGTTGCCGACGAGCCGTCGCCCTTCGCAGAGTTCATCACTGGGGCTGCTTTGGTCGCCTCCACGTCATTCTACCCGACACAAAGAGGAAGAGAAGCCACTGAAGTGAAATCCAGCATGTCCTGGGTTAAGTAGGGAGGTTAGCCTCTAGACGGAAGCCTGTGCCAGAGAAAGGCGGCCTTGTCCAGGCCCCAGAAGCACAGAGCGCCACATCAAAGAGGCCAGGGAGGAAATCTGTCCCTGCATAAGTCATGTTTGATGTGGCTTTGTCTTATAGAACAGACAACATGATGGCATGGGGAAATGGAGGGTTGTATGATGGGAATACAGCTCATGTATGGTATAGAAGAGGGAGGGTAAAGATAAAAATCTACCATGTTACACAAAATACAGAGGCCATTAGGCTTTGGATCTTAATGTGTCCAAGTTTGGCAACCATCATATTTCTGTCTGTACCCACAGTCCCTTACTGCTGTCTCCTTAATGTGTCTGCCAGCCTGAACTTGACCTCAACCAACCCACTGAATACGGATGCAAAAAACAACCTAGTATCTCTATGCACAGCATGTATTGACACATGGGCACCAAGAATCAATATTGTATTGCAACGTATTGATGCAACATTTATGACTGGTTTTTATGACAGTGTCAGTCAGTCTGTCTGTTTGACAATACCATTTTGTTGCCAAAAACATGACTCAAGTGAGATGAACTGAAAACTTTACCTCATTACATTAAACAGATGGTGACCATTTCCTTTTGGGGAAATAACTCGCAATATATTAATGTGATACTGCAAAACGTTTAAAATCAATCAATACTCTTGTATCTTGGTAATATCAAGTTGTGGGGTCTCTGGTGATTCCCGCCCCTGCCGGAAAACTCTCCAGACTTGAACTTAAAAGTGCCTGGGTTGGTCCTAGGGTGGCATTCAAGGCCTTATTGAGTGTAGCCTGAGATATCCACTTGAACAACAGTGCACACACTGCTGATGTGTATGTGCTGGGTTGAATAGATGGTGTACTGCAGAGGTTCTCAACATTTTGATGGCAAGAACCCCCAACAGACACACATCAAGCTGCAGACTCAGATAAGATGTAGTCTCAGGGATCCCCATCTGATACGATTGAATTATTCCATATCTGTCTATACTGTAGATTTGCAGATTAGCAGTGGACAAAACTATGAACTGAACAGTCATTCTTATACATTCTCTCATTAGGCTAACTTCTAGTCTGTGAAATAATAGTGAAATTAAAATATTCACATTTTTCTGGCGACCCACTGGAACCTCAATGACCACTGGAGGTCTGCAGAAGCCAGGCTGAGGCCCTCTGGTCTACTATACAGTGTCAACTTGCACTGAATGTGAGGCCTAGCTCATCCTGTAACATGTGTTCAGTTACCCACTGTGTCATCTTATTTGTTGCTGCGCTACCATCACTAAGGGTTTGATCTCACCCATAGTTCATTTTCTTTTGTTTGAACCAGGAGGATGTTAGTTGCATCCATTCATTCTCACACTGCCCAATAACATAAAACCAGGGCTTGTAAACAAAAGCCACCTGAAGAGGAGGGGCAGGTTTATATTCTCATTAAAATAAATTATGCATCCTGTTTACCATTAGGTTCCACTGGACTGGAGGTAAGGACATTTAATTAATTCATAAATTCACAGTGTTTGAATGAACTGCTCCAAACATGCTTGGTGTGAACACAACCCAAGAGAAACCCTTACACACCTATTGAGCTGCATGAGAACGAAAAAAAAAAAAAAAACAGTGAGTGGGCACGGAGATGAGGTAATGAACAGACCTTCACAATTTGTGTGCTTACTTGCACATTATTACAACACTATAAATGTTGCCATTTACAAGCTGGCATACACGAGTACGATATCCTGAATTCACTAATCTTTAATAATTTTTATTCATTTTTAAAGTTGGAATGTAGAGAGGAAGCACCCTAAGCAAGAAATGGGACATTTGAAATCTACAAAATATGACTAGTTTTTAAAATTTATTTATTATTAATTAATTATTATAAATTAATTAATTTTTTATTATTTATTTATTTTAAAATCAAGAATCTGCTGTATAAGAGCACTGAATGTGGAGTAGTTGGAGAACATGATGGCTGTCAGAGAATTTTTCAAATAACAGAAATGACAAATTAATTTAACATTTTAGGTCTTAAAATAATAATGGTAGCAACATCTTGCTTTTACTCAAAGTGAGTGTCAAAGTAATAAACTTAACTTCTGAGTTAAACAGCAATTCAAGCTAGTAGAGGGGAAAAGGGAAATCCCTTAGTAGTGAAAAGAAGGTGCAGGGCACTTTAAACTTTATTAGGTATCTTAAATCCCTGGCTAACAAAATGCTAGCACTTTTGCTGAGTGAATGCTGTATATTTCAGAAATACTGAGGTTCAGGTTATTATTACATGGCCTTGTGGAAATGAGCCCTTCATATGCAGACTACTCCCTCTTGTTTTTAACGTGCAGCAGAGCCTCTTACCACTTTATCGTTTTCAGAAGGCAGCTCGAAGACACATCGCAGCTTGGAATCCATGAGATCATCGGGTTTTGCATCTTTCCACTGGTGGAGATGAAAAATGGGCATGTTATTCATCAACCCAAACTGCTAGCAGCTGGATTCCATCCACACACACGCGCACGCGCGCACACACACACACACACACACACTTCAACTGAATTCATACAAGTCAAATGCAACCCAACCTTGAGTCTTCTGCATTTACACACATTAAGAATTTGCTCTCCATACATTTTCCTACACAAACTCCATACTTTTCAGACACTAATTTTTCAAACACTGTTTTAAAACTGTAATGTTATGGTGAGAAATTTATACTTAGACCATCCTGCTTGTTTCAGGGGGAAACAAGCAGGATGGGCCCAGTGATGGTGAGCTTCCTGGCTTTTTCCAAACTTTCACGTAGGCCTAATTCTTTCGTGTTGCTATAAACACATTTAAAGCCATGGATATTGCCAACATCAGGTTGCATTCTTTTCCAGCCTTCTGTAACCTGTAATGTCTACAAAACATAGTTTCACTACACTATTGTGAAACAGGAATAAGCTACAGCAGCAGTGAAAAGTCCAACAAAGAACTGCAGTAGGGCTGATTACTACAGTGGAACCAATTTTCCCGTCTTCCTAGATTCCAGATTACTTATCAAGTCAGTTACCTTTGTTCCACTGCACTTCCTGGTTTTTGCTTCTCATGCAAGACAAGCCAGATCAGAAGCAGAGCAACAAGCAACATGTATGCTAACTGAGTGACTGAGCATTTGCTGTCCTCTGGTGGACAAAAATAGAGTGCATCCCAAATGTTTCAATACTGGCCATAAAAGCCTCTCCAAGAGCCATAGCTGATATGAAAGTTCACGTTTATGAAAAGCACAGACTTCAGTTTAGATATAGAAAGGGTTGGAAAACTAACAAATGTGGGATGACAAGACCTCCTGTGTTTCCTGTAGATTTTTTTGTACATAGAGTGTGAAGGTTTGTTTTTGAGACCAAGGGTAGCAACTGAGGTCAGTAGAGGATCACTTTCATTAGGTATTTCAGAATCAGAAAATTTTTATTGTCATAATACCAAAAAGCATAACGAAATTGTGTGTTCAGTCTGAGAACAAACCTTAATTGCATATTTATATATATATATGTTTGGCCAGTGAGGGGCAAACTGAGTCTCTTGCACTGAGAGATGCAAAAGATGCATATGCAACCATTTTAGTCAAGCTCTCTCCTTCAGTGCATTGAAGGACAACGCATTATGTAAAAATGCAGGAAAATGTATTAAATTTTTTGTTCAAGGTTTTCATAAAATGAAGAAACAGTGTATCATATTGTTGAAGGTTATTACAAAATGTGGCATTATTACATAATGTGTTGGTACAGTGCATCTTTATTCTTGATGGTTGTGGTTCCATTTAAATAGCTTGTAAATTAACTATTTTTTGTTCATTCAAATAGGTTATACATTATGTCTGTTTTTTTCCCAGCAAAATCTTTACTAGTTCTTTATATATTTCGGTCACTTACCAATGAATCCATATCAGACACATTTGATGGGGCAAAGATGGTCTGCACCATGAATTTGTGTTTACTTTTCTCATTGGGGTCATAATCAAAGGGTTGTAGCATTACTGTGAATAGAAAAAAAACATGTCAAAACATGAAATCTATGAAAACAGAAACAGACAGACTACTTACACATTCAACAGGAAAAATCCCAACTTGTATTGTACACCAGAAGCTATTAGCCATATCCAAATTCTGATCAGCACATACAGAGCAGATGTGAACTGTGCCGAGCAATGTGTGAAAATCGTCAACATGGGGAGTGGCGACTTTGACAATAGGCTATTCAACACATCCTGAGAACCAAAGGCTAATTCGTGACTAAAGTCATGTTGATGTCATTTTCTTTGATTGGTTAATCCTACCATCACTCTACCAATTTCCAGAGGGAATTTTGTTTAAATTCACACCATCAAACCTTAAAATGGAACGGCATGCCATATTTTCAGCACACTGAACCATTTAAATTCAGTAAGCCGACACAGTGCCATACATTCACAGTGCTATACATAAGCCCAGGCAAAGCAGCTGGCCAGAATGTGCTTTCATCAAAAGCAACATACAGAATTCTCTCATCTATTTTTACTGTTTTACATTTAATTATAATCATAGATATGAGATTAGCAGCAGTAGCCTAGAGGCTGATCCATGACTCTTACCTCAACACGCTCCTTATTTCTTTTGCTTCTACAGACATTCTTCTGCTTCTCTAACCACAACAGCTTCCATATTTATGTGAACACTTGACAACACCCAGCTCTATCACTTTTACAGAAATGAGCCTTCTCACTTTTTGTTAATATTAGTAATTTCAGTATAGGTGGCCTTGGGCTATGGAGATTAACATCAGCTACCCTGTACATTTTGGCAACTTAGGTAATTAATCGGGGTGTAACAATATCTCGCGTCACAATACTTTGCAATGTAAAAATGTGGCAATGTGTGAGAGGTCATAATGGAGAATGGGATGCGGAGATACAATTGAGAATCATCAAGTTCAGACCACAAAGAAGTTAAATTCAGTTGTTGGTTCAGTTGTTCAGGAGTTGGCCACCCTGTGTTGTTTTGGCAAGGACGCTTCAACCTCCAGAGAAGTCTGAACACTGTGGCACAGGGAATAAATCTGGACTGTACGGAGATAGCCAAAGAAACACAGTTTCTGTGACCATCTGTTCAGAGGCTAGCTACCCCATTTGCTACAATATTCTAGATCAGAAATGAAAGTAAAAAAAGGAAAAATAAAAACTCTGAATTTGGGAGAGCAGGGCATCCAGTGCGCAGCCAAACAGTGGAAAAAAATAAAGTCAGGGATGCAAATAGGTGAGAACATTGTGTGGATTTTGAAAACCTGCCACAACTAGAGGGGTCCAGGGTACACTCACCAAGGAAACAATTCTGAAAGATATTTGTTTTACATGCTCATTTCTTGTTACTTTTAAGTATATCTGCATCTCCCTGAAAACTAATTCTAAACTGATTCAGCCATTATTGGGGAAAACAACCCTACAAAAAAACATAAAAAGGAATCAACTGATGTGGGAGCTGAATACATAAACAAGACAAAAACAAGGAAACAACAAGATTTTTTTTTTTATCTATATGCAAATATCTATATGCAAACAGCCTGTTGGACCAGTAAGGCCAATTATTAGAGTCATGTCTAGATGGTAACCCTCGATTTATGAAAATCTTGAGCTCTTCTTGCACATGTGCACTTGATTCAGTTGCGCTTTACTCTGCCCTAATCTCAACCTAAACCCTAACTGCACTTGCAAGATTTTGAACCTATATTTGTGACAGTAGAGTTACCATCTAGACAGGACCAGTTATTAGCCATTAGCAATTAAGAGCTACAGGAAAACTGATAATGATGTTGTGTTAAAATTTAATTTTCCAGTGTATATAACAAGGTCCATGAGAACGGGTAGATTTACTTCCAAATAGGGCTGAACAATTAATTGAAATGTTGAAGTTCCAATATGGCCAAGCGCAATAACCAATTTGCAAGAGCAATTTTTTGATGGGTGACAAAACATTGTTATGAACCGAGTATTACAGTGCTACAGAGATGGATGGGCCTACAAATCATATTTTGCTTGATACACCCCAACAAAAATAATTTTAACAGATTTTTTGGTGAAAATTAAAATTAACAGTGGCTCCCCTATATTCATTCTGCAGCTGCTACAGAATTACACAGCTAAAAATTAACATCATTTATATCAGAAAAGTCATAAAAATGACTTTTTGCACATTCAAGAGCTCTCGACATAATTGGCATTCTGTGCTCCCAACCAAGTATTTGTATCGCTGAAGTTAAAATTAAATAATTCTGCATGTAACCAGATCAACCCGACTGAGCGTGGATCTTGGACCTCTGTTTGAGTGTTCAGTTCTCTATGGCAGATTTCTAAAGACACGGTTGTTAAAGGGTTATGAAGACAGGGGGAAAAAACAATGTTTTGCATTGATTATGCCTAAGGAAAAAAAAAAAAAACATTAAAAATTTAAAATCAACTTTTGTCCCAAAACTTGTGAGAATAATGAATCATGAACCCTGTATCATGAACTGGATTGTGAATTGAGAGAATTGTTATAACCCTAACAATCAACCAGGTATTATGCAAAATGTACAATTACAATTCTAAAATGCTGAAGCTGGCTAGCAAAGTGTTCACTGATTGTGTGGCGGTTAAGACCCGGCTCAAACTCCACGCATGCCTTTTTAGTTTGTGACTAAATCTCACCAAAACCTTCATCCCTGTGCTCGTCTTGCAAGAGCATAGCAGCACAAATTAAGAAAAAAAAAAATCAGACAAATGTTTGCAGACCCTGGGACCTGAAAGCAGGGACACTTTGTCCCTCTCAGCTTTCTGCAGTCTCCTCTAATAAACAACAAAATTCTGAGGGCTAAGGTTGAGACTGCACAGTATCCTAAATATGAAAAAAATGGCCAGTGAGCATCAAGACACGCTGATGGCCAAAATAAATAACAAAAAAAATAAATAAATAAAAAAAAAATCTCAGATTCTGGTCGGAACAAACTCACTCACCAGAGATAGTGACGGTCGCTCCTGCATCGATAACGCCGCTGTTTGGCCGTACACAGTACCTGCGCGGCGCTGTCGTCTTCACTTTGAAACATACTCTTCTGTCAGAAGGGTTCTTCAGTTTGAGGTTGGTGGTGACTACATCTGTGAAGGGACCTGGTGGACAAACATTTCAGTATTCATTACACTGCATACATTCAGTAGCAAGAGTACTATTTAAAGAGACGGTGTAAAACAAAACCAGTGATAGTATTTTTTTTTAAGTACCATACAGCCACATTTCTCTATGAAATACAAAGCCATGCAGTTCCACTTTCTATGATAAACCATCTTGTGAAATTTTGTTTCAGGGAACATGACCCGCTATGGAACAGAAGCAGCACCAAAACAGGGCTGGTTGTTGAATGTAAAATGCTTAAGAATGGAGAGTAAACATGTTGCATGTCTACACTAAACAGGATTTAAACATTACAAGTTTACACCTCTTCCACGGAAGAGGGACAGGCCACTTCAAAAAGGTTTAGCTGATAAACAGTAACAGGCTGAAACTCAATTAGATTGTGGGAAATAACTGAAGAGAAATTGTCTTGGCTTGGAGCTGGACAGCACAATATTGCCACTACAAATAGTGTGGAAAATAGGGGAGAAAGATGGAAGGAGGAAGAAAGGAGGCACTATACTGACATCATGCTATCATAACGTCTGCTGAATATTTCAGCTGTGATACAAGCAGGCATCTTTTTCCAAACCAAAAGTCCAAAAAGATAAAAAATGAAGCATAAAGTAACACTAATGCTTATGATATTCTTGGCTACATATTGATTAAGGTTTTTAACAACATGTATCTTGGTTTATGGACAGGTATTGCACCATCATTTCCCCAAAGCTTCCCCAAAACAAAGCTTGAGATTTTCCAACTGAAAAATCGGCAGCGCCCTGAGCATGCTTCTAAGCAGCTAGGGGCCAAATCACCTGAATCAAGATTTTGTTCCAAACAACTGATTTCACATGGATGTCTCATGCTCTTATTGGAAATGAAAAGCCAGGCTGCTCGGGTCAAATATTGGGAAACTGTTTGCTCTCCATCTTGTGACTGGGTTTGCCTCAAATTAGGTCCTTAACTATGATCAGCAGCATCCAGCTTGGATGGGCCAGGTCCTGTCAAAAACACAGCTGGACACCAAGTCACAGGTACCCTAAACTAGATCAGCACAATTAGTCTGGCAGATTGGAAAGAGTCTGCAGGACCACTGGCAGCTCAAAACAAATGCCCCATGACAGGTGGTTCCCCAAATTATACCACGGGTGCTGCAGGCGAAGTCGACATCTTCAAGATGACCTGTGATGCAATTTACAGTCTGAATCTTTTACACAAGCATACATGTCACTGCCTTAGTGCAATATTTGGCTTATATTGAGAAAAGTCATCTGTGCAACCTGTGGTCTCATTATGCATGAACGGGTTAAAGCCCTTATTATATACAGGAGTGATCACCTTTAATATCCATCCAGGCCCAGCTAGGACACCGGTTTATGATGTGACTTGTCTATGGAACAACAGTGTGCCGTAACATACAAAGTGTATCAAAGAGGAAGTCAACAATAGCCCTCCCAACTGTGCTAAAGGGCAAACTTCAGTCACTTCTTAATGAGCACCAGTCACCTGCAAAATGCTGATAAATTTTGTGATGATTTACATGTGTCTGGTCTACCAGACAGTTTGCCAAAGTAACCAAGCAGTTGGTCTCTTCTCCACTCTAATGAACACAGTCACTCCATTCACCAGCCACTGTGGTGAATGAACTAGAAATTTTCTTTCCCTGGTTGTGCTACAGCTCCTTGTAAATTTGCACCATTTCACTTTATTAAACTACCAGTGAGCCAATTTGCAAATTATCACCTCAGCAGGGTTAATATTTGGTATCACTATCTACATCCAGCAACACAAGTGTCAAATTCCTGAGAAGAGCCTTGGTTTCTACAGCTTTGAAGAAACATTTTCCAGATTGCAATGGTTAAGACAGAACACAGGCTACGCTCCTTGGCAAATACTGAGGAATGCTTGCTTTGGTGAACTGCTGAATGTTGGACATGGCAAGCAGAATGACAGCAAAACCAGCTGGTTCTACACTCAACTGTGATATGTCCATCAACATAGGTGGTCAAAGTGTTGAAAATATGAATGTCTGTCTGGCAGCCCAGCGCATGGTGAATGATCGGTAGCTTGGTGAAGAATGCAGTGTGTGGTAAGGCCAGCCGTGGCCTGCAACTCACATCATTTCAGATTATGGACAAGCGAAGGGCTTCTAACACAAACTAAATTACCAAACAAATTGCTCTTATCAGAACCACAGATGCCTGAATGAGGGCAAGAGGTAAGTTCTGTTGTATTGTTATCTGAAATATTTGTACTTGACAAGCAATATGGTAGGTGCTCTGCGGTAGCAACATGTTTGATTGTATAATTCCACACTTTTCCACACCTCAGTTTGTAAATGATGTGGATTTAAGGGTAATTCATGGTTTAGTGGCAAAATGTCACTTCAGCTACACCCTAGATGTGTGTCGGGCTGGTGTAGTCTGCAGAGGATCCTGAGGTAACTTACACTGCATAAAACACAGAGGTAGCACGGGGAAGTCTAGTGCACCTAAGTGGTCTTGCATTGCCTTATGTGCAGTTAGAATTTTGGGAAGGTATTTGGCCTAGGTAATTGACTGAAGAAATGTTACTCCATACAGTGCACTCATGGCACTACTTTTGCCTGGGAAAAAAAGTGCCAGCATCAGGACGCATGTACAGATTGCCTAATGTTTCCTTACATTTTTACACCTCTATTTTACATATTTTATATTTTCTTTACTACATAACTGATCTGAGATTTTAGTATAATATCGTGATCTGGCGTAAGCACTGTCTTGTCCTGGTATTAAAGGACGCACTACCATGAAGAGAAGCAGTTTTCTGAACTTGCTACGCTAGCTGTTATATAATTTACCTCTCTTGCTTGGTAATCAATTACACATTTTTAATTACTGTTTATCAATAATCTAATGGTGAAAATATTTTGTAAGAGCACCAACAGTCATCTCTGTAATATCGCCACAATATCAACAGAGGTATTCAGTAAAGAAAATTGTGATATTTGATTTTGTCCATATCGCCCAGCCCTACATGGAACTACTTAGTCATGCATCATGAGGCCTCATCAAATCAAATCAAATCTGTATAGGCAAAGCGCACCACTGGAGGAGTTTCTTTTGGCATCTCTACATGCCGCACACAGTGAGCAGGTCGGAGGAAGCTGAACACACTTATGCTTGTAATACAGCACACTGTATAAAACCACAAGAGGCATGAATGTCATTTACACTAGAGCTGAATGATATATGATATATCGTTTCAGCACTGACATCGCTGCGTCTGTGATAGTCATGTTGTAGGATGTGTGATGTCAAGTATATGAAATTAGCTCGAACACATCATGCTACAACTTCTTTGCTGGTTGAGACAAAAAGAAAACTTGCAAGGTTCTCATTCTCCATGACTAATCTACAAGAAACAGCCATCTGATATTAAATAACATAGCCTGATTTAAGGGTTCTTGGATACAAAGGGTTTGTCGCTAGTGATAGGCATTCTCTGCGTGCATAGCAATCAGTTCGCTATGTGTTCTGGTCAAGGGGTGCACTTAATCACTTTATAAAACAACCAAAGCAGACCCACCTAGCCGCCTACCACAACCTGAAAATGAGCTCTGCCTGTTTTGGTAGTTTTTCAGTATCGTGCAGCCCTAATCCACGCTACCTCATTTTGGTAATACATTAAGTCTCTTCACTTCTGTATGACAAAGAGGAAGAAGAAAAAAAAAAAAACACAAATCATGAAAAAAAGGGTCAAGTCCTAGACTTGAGTGCTACAAGCCTGGCATGGGTTCTTTTTTCCCCTAAGGATGACAAAGTCTTTCTTTTTCATTCAAAGTGGTCATTTTGGCTTACTGGATAAGGTCAGGCCTAAGGTTTGGATATGGTTCGTCACAGGTTGCAGTGTTCCCCCTACAATTCTGGCTTTGTTGAGGGGGGATGTGCGTGCGTGCGCGAAAAAATTTTGGGGGATACACAAACATTTTGGAGGGTGGGGACAACATTAATAAGCTGCTCAATATTCTTCAGATTTGTACTCATTGACTCATCTATATTATACAGGGTTTCCCCCAGTGCTTTATAGGCCTGGCGGGCCGCCAGGCTTTTCTTGCCCCCCCCGCCAGGCTAAGCATCGCTTGTTTATTTATTTCAAATAGTTTTTATGCACCAGAAACAGTGATACCAAAGACAGTTTATAGAGCTTTTAACCACATCAGTTGATAAGGTTGAAAGCGCAATGGCGACATCTTATGATCGATATGTGAACACATAGGGGGTGAGAGGTCAGGTGTATTTTCCGTCACCTGAACCCCCAAAACCACTGCCTGTCTCTACCTGTCTACACGCTAACAACTTTTACGCGACATGTCACGGAGAAAGGGTCAAAAAACGTTGGACACTTTCTTTTTCTGAAGTCGGAGGAGCACTGGAGGAGACAACGAGCCCGCTCGTTCACCCCCGGGCCAAGGGGAGTGCATCCCCGGCGAGCGGACCGAGTCGTCAGAGCAGCCTTCTGGTAAACATCCAACTAGCGGATTTAATCCAAAATGGTTAGCTGACCCTAAATTTAGCGGATGGCTCTACAAGACCGAGTATGGTAAGCATGGTTTTGTACTATATATCATTATTGTCACTAATAGTGACAATAATGCAGGGCTCTCAAGTCTTGCGCATTGGGCATGAGACACGCATTTCAACCCGTTCACACGCTCACACGATGCACCTTGTATTTCTCACGCAGAGAAATTACGTGGATAACGCCCACCAAGTTGCGCCGCTATTTTTTAAAACCGGTAGGGCCCCAGGCGTGTAGCCAGGGGGTCGCTTGCAGTTGCTATAGCAACTCCAAAATGTGGCCCAGCAACCGCAAACCAACCCCAACGCTGAAAACTGAAATGCAAGGTTTTTTAGTAGTGTTATTTAGTAGTGCACGACACGCAGCGGAGTAAAATCACTGTAACTCACTGCTTCTCGGGGCTTATTGCTGAATTATAAAACGAGTGCTTCCCATCCTTAAATGTGATTGGCTGAGCCGCGTCCCATGCCGTTGTAAAACCAGTGTAACCCACTGCATTCTGAGGCAGACCGCAGTGGAAACAGACATAGCGTTGCCTGGCAACCAACTACTCTGCGCTCAACTTGATCGTTACATTTGTTGCGAGAACTGAAGCGGCGACTGTGAAACAAACTCTGTGGTCTGTTCGCTGCTTTCAGAGCTGGTGTGAGAAGAAAGAGACTGTTGATTTTCACCTGATCTCAGCGTCTGTGTTGCTTGGTAACCATGCTGGATTATACGCTATAGCTTGGTGGAAGAGTAAATAGTTCTTAATTATTTTGTTGTTGCATTATTCCAAATAAATTGTTGATTTTTTTCTTGTAACTTTATTTTTATGGGCTATATGTAGGGTAACCGTTTTATAAAATCAATAAGCCCCGAGAAGCAGTGAGTTACAGACAGTGATTTTACAACGGCTGCCGGGCGTTCTAAGGTCGGATATCGGTTTTATAATGCAGGTCCGTGTTTTATAATTTAGCTCTTTTCTGTGGTCTATTCCTTTGCATTTTGCCATTCAATTAATTCAACAGGTTATTGTTAAATGGTTTGTAGGCTAGGGCTATTAGGTGCATTTCTC
>OMLB01059289.1:0-20874 GCA_900302555.1 Myripristis jacobus
TTGGTCAATTAACATTTAATTGACAGCTACTATAGGGGATTTCAAAGCCATTTCATAGCAAACTGTGCACTCCTTCTGTTTGTAGTGTGTTGAAGCCACATAAAACGATTTACTACGGTTCCTGGCCCCACAGATAACAAATTGGTCGATCGAACACCCATCATGACCACTCACAACACGGTGAGCTGTGCTGATGTGTGCTTTTCTTTTTCTGCTTTGCTGCCTCACTTGGTGTGGCATTTTAATCATTGCAACATGCACCTGTGCCTTATTCCATATACGCCACATTAAAAAATGTATTAATTGTTATTTGGTGAAAGGTTTGTATTTGTCAGGTATTTTGCTGCAGTTGCAAATGTTTCTCAGCCAAGCAGAGCTTGAGCATGTTTTCAGCAACCTGATTTATAAAAAGCACATTAGCCGGAATGAAAAACCACATCCTCGCTGAGATAGCTTCAGACTTTAACCAAAGTGATAGAGCTGTTGCCTTCCAGAGAAAGAAAGTATCACCTCCATGCACAGAGCTGATTTTCATCTTGAGATAGTGGAGATGCTCTAACAGGAGCTCGAGAGCTGGTTGACGCTGCCTGCCACTTGACATCAAGGCTGACTCACACAGCAACAGCAGCTCATTGGCAGGTGAAGATGGCAGTTGGTACGAAGCAGGAAGAAGGAACAACGCCCAGCTTTCATTTCTCCATGTGTTTGATGCCTCAGTAACTGTATTTCATGGTTCACTTGTACCAATGTTTCCTGTGCCAACTCTCTTTGACGACGCGCTTGATTTTCCTAAAGACTTTTTAAATGTCTTGTTTGTAGCAGTGATAAAAGGCACTATCTTGCACTGGAAGAACCCAGACCTCCCACTGTATGATTCCTGCTAGTGGAAAGTTTTAGAGTTCTATGAAATGCAGCAAATCACCTGCTCATCAAGCTTAAAATCAGTATAGTAGAGGATTGCGCCCTGCAATGACAGTACTGGCAAATGATTTGAGATATAATCCTAGACCCCCTTTTTATTTATTAATTGATTGACTGATTGATTGATTGATTCACTTATTTGTTTATCTTAATTCCTTTTTCTTTTGTTGGGTGCATAAAAAAAATCAAGATTTCTGTTGAGTGTAGTGTACATGGGTTCTACAACTACCCCTTATGTCTAATGGTGATAGAATTTGACTGCAGATATGACCCTGTCCCATTTTATTGTCTGTCGTTTGTCGTAGCATATGTGGTGTGAAATAAACATTAAGTTTAAAAAAGAAAGAATCCTAAATTTCACTGAAATTACTTATTATTTAGCCTAAAATTTGCATCTAAGGGAAGTGGAAGTTAACTAAAAACTCCTTGAAATGACAAAAATACAGTCCCCCCCCTAAGGGCTGAGTGTGGAACACCATTTCTTTTATTTATTCTTGTTATATTGTTAATTTCCAAGGACAGGCTAGTTGTTAGGTGAAGGACTGGTTGAGGAAATGCTCCTGTTCTCAGTTCCTGAAACGTTGGCATTTTTGGAGATACGAGATTTTTTTTACGGACAGGAAGCTGGAAACCAATATTGTAGACATGCATGGTGTTTATCAGAACAGTTTGCTTCCAGGTCAGCTTTATCCATGTGTATATTGTGACAGTGTTATCAGTGCCAAACCACAAAATGTAGCCTGATCCGCAGGATATGGCACCATGGATACTATCAAAGTCAAACTCTCCTTTTCCATCCTTTACAATGCATTCTCTGTATGGAGCTGCACAGAGCGTCAGTGCAATGTCACAGATAAAGAAGCAAGACAAAGAGCGCTGGCTCCACAAGTCATAAGTCAGCCTCCACATATTCCTTGTGCCCTGGAAGAATATATTTCAGAGCTCAAGTTAAAGCTAGCTATGGCGTTCCCTTGCAGTGATAACAACAGTCTGACCGTTTTTCTCTTTACCACCTGAATGGCTTCGTTTGAGAGAGCATCTGCACCTCAAGGACTTATTTAATAGTCAGCATATGATAGCTCCATTCACTGAGCCCAGCAAAATAATGAAGACTTTGTCATTCACTGGCTTTGGTATTCCTTGTTTTCCTATTAGTGGAGACAGCCCTTGGGCATGTCTTTTGAATAAGCCCTTCTCTGAGAGCAGAATATTTTTGTCATTTAGATGTTTGTGTCTTGACAGCTAAAACACTGGTTGCATTTGTCTCTCAGAAATGGATAACCAAAGAAAACTTGTTTATTTCAAATTCCTTAAATAGCGCAGAGGTGAGGTCTGTGTGCAGCTGACTGTTAACTGTGAGGATGATCCGCCCTTTCCGTTGGTTTCAAATGTCTGATTCAGTGAGAGGCTGGGTAGTTTCACACTTGTTTTGAACGAGATGCAGCTCTATGAGGCTAGCGGTTTGTGTGTAGCCGCCACACAAACCGTTGCACACCACATGTGCAACGGGTGATATAGGTGGTGAGGCACCTCAGGCCCGCGGTGCAACATGAAACCTGAAAATGTTTCATATCATTGAAAACGGGTGTGATGCTGACCTGCTTAGCGGTGTCCTCCCCTGCTATCTGGAAATCTTCAACCGTCATGCCTGTCCCGAATAACACCAAGCAGGCAACTAAATGATTTTACACCAATTGTGCAAACAAAATCAGTAGTGAAAAGATTAACTGTGGTTGAAAACTTGATCCACTGCGATTTGCTTAGCAGGCAGAGAGAGGTGCGGAGGATGCAAAGCTTTTTATACTAAATAACCTAAAATAATAAATAAACACATAAACAGCTGCAAGCCATTGATCATGCCTCATTATTTATAGATTGTATAGGTTTTATTCCACATTTACCTCCCTGTCATTGTTTTTAATGTTACTTTGCTTTGTGTAGAATAAGCTGCTCCAAGCAAATTGCTAGTAGTATCGTGGGATTAATTGTCTGTATTATATTGTATTGTATTGTATGACCCTTGTGTGTCAAACAAACAGACTGGGGCAAAATCCAGCCCTCAAATTCTCCCAGTAATTAAGTTCCTGCTTCCTCTTCATCTTTGAATGAAAGACGAAACAGAAAGGGGGATTTTGTTAATTTCATGACTTATCGCTTGTGCTGATACGTGCAGTGAGCGCACCAGAGGGGGATGCCAATACAATCCAGGAGTTGTGGTGCAATATTATTGTCCATATATATGCTTGTGCCTTCTTAGTCAGGGGTAGGTGCACTCACACAGACCTTTCCAAAATCACATGAAGCCCTTTATGTGTCGAAGTATGTGGCAGTAATGCCAGCAAGGCAGAGTGTATTCTAGGCCAAATGAAGGGCTAATTTTTAGTATGTCATCTACAGCTACGTATAGGATGTATTAGGGATTTACCTGTGGTTTATTAAATTCCTGTAGCCTTCTGAAGGAGGCAGATATGTTGTTCCACCTGTAGCTTCTAATTTTAGGTTTGTGATATTCATTTTCAAAGCGGCATGCCATTACATAGATGTCATCCTGTGTGTGTATCGAGGCAAGAATACAGCTACCAGCACTATGCTTTTGCATATTAGGTACACACATTTCTATGCATTTGTTCTCGCCAAACTGGTTGGCTATAACGTGGTAGGCTATTCTGCACATTTATCATTGTCCTCACTCCTTATCTTGACTTGAAAACACCAGGTGGCTGAAGTGCAGCACCCACATGCACCATCTCCTTTAATTGGAATAGAGAAAGAATCATGGCTTTAATCCCAAGCGGGAAATGTGACTTTTCTAGTCATGTACTAACAGTCATGTGAATGGAATTATTATGGAGAATGAGTTTATGCAGTCATATTTGCCAAGGGTCGATAGAAGTGAAGATATTTAGACTTGACTGACAAAAAGTATGGAATAAGCACGTTATCATCAAGGAGTTCGTCACTTCAATCCTGGGCAATTTTTCACAGTTCACTTTTAAACAGACTCTTGCTTTACCAGTGGCAATAGTCAATTGGCAAAATAATAGTAGTAAGTTATAAAAATTGTAAATTATAAAACAGAATATGATATTGGCATCAGTACACATAGAAAACATGATGACTGGGCTTTCACTGTCTCTAGAAAACACCAGAAAACAGTGCAGGGCCTTCTGAGAACACCCCCCAGACAAGAACATTATTTTCCTTTTGGGGGAGGCTGGTTTGGACTCTCATCTCTGTTATTAAAATAGCGGCAAGCTACATCAAAGTGGGGAGGGCGCCTCTTTTAAAGCAGATGCAAAGAGCTGATTCGAATCGGTCAGGGCTGATGCAAGCCCCTACCGCACCCACTGATAATGTCTTTATGTTTTTAATTTCTCTCCTCTTTTACAACTGGTGCACCTGCATTGCATTATCAGTTCTGGCCATGAAATTGTAAGCTTGCACCATATCTGTGGCTTGTTTTACAAAAACAGAAACTTTAATGTTAAGCCCAGAAATTCCTCCGATGTTGGAACCCAGAACACATCCTCTGAGAAGCCCACTGTTGATGGAGCAACACAGTACAAAGCAAAGTGTGTTTATACCAGTAAGAGCAGATTTACCTCATGAACAACTAAGGGTGTGTTATGCTGAGGAAACTCTTAATGTTATTGTCACTTGTAACCTTATTCAGCGGTGTCGTGTGTCATTTGAATTATATTCTGCATGATCCAGTCTTTAGAAATGAAATGGGCATTAATCCAATTGTAACACATTGTTGAGCAGCTTGTCCACCCCTCAGATGTGATGCCACCCGCTTAGCTTCACACTGTGATGTCTTCTTCGGTTTTAACGTCTTCATATGTCTGGCAACTCACCCTTCACTAAAACTGGTGGCTAGATATTGTGGCTGATAGAATTGTTGTGTTTCCAAGTACTTGATTTCTGTTTCACAAATCCTACTCACTGCACAGCTTTTGTCTAGGTTGCCCTTTGCCAAAGCCAATGTTTTCCCAGACTTTGGATTTTAGGTTGGGCAGAGCTGGAAGTATTGTGTCTGTCAGCCATGCCACTGCTGGTGTAACAGGAAATCGGGTCCGTGCAGCAACGTGCAGTTCTTAGTACTTACCCGATGTGTGTTTGGGGTGTTTTTCTAAGAATCGAGAATAAATCGATTCAAAGCATGTTATTAAGGCTCACTTCAGTGCAATTCATTCTCTCAGTTTCTTAAAGCTGATCGATTCTTATGAATTGGCATAATATAAAATGGACTCATCAAGGCAGTAAGTGAGTCGTCACACCCCAGCAAACAAAATCTTGTCTCCTTGTGGAGTTCTGCAGCGACTCTTGTGTCTAGGAGTCCATCTGATCAGATATCCAGAATGAAATCTCAGACACAAACTCCTTCTAGTAGCTTCTTACTTACCTCTGACATTAACCTCCCTCCGCTGTCTTTATCACTGTTCTCTTTGTGTTTTGCTTGTCATCTCCTTCCTTCCTTCATCCTGTCTTAGCAGTGTTGGCTAACCAGCAGAAACCAAAGGAGAAAAGAGAATATGTATAAACACATGCTGACATCTACACACGCATTGCCTTGTCCAGTCGTTCACCCACTCAGCCTGCTCATTAGAGCAAATTATATCAGCACGCAAAAGCTGGGGCACCTTCCTACTTTAGCGCCTCAAAAAGAGCCCATTACTTTTATTCTTGGAATTTGTGCAATGTTTTGACCCCAGCTGTGTGGTTTTGCAACTAATGCAGCTAGGGAGAGAATAAAGGCTGAGTGTGTTTGTGTGATTATTCAATACCAGGGCTGCAGATGTGTTGTTCCACATCCACTGGCCCCTTTTTAATGAGCATTCGTGGTAGACGATAGTGCTTAGCACAGTATGTGGCAGAGTGTGATCTGCTCAATTTGTCCTTGGGGTTGGGGGGTGGCTGTGTGAAAGATGAGGATGAAACCATGAAGAGTTTACCTCACGAAGAATGTGAGGTTTGAGAAATGTTGCTTTGAGACACATTTTTAGTCTCTTGTCTAAATTTTTTTTCTTCTCTTTTTCAAAAAAGCCCAGTTTTTCTGGAGAGTGGTGACATACTTTGAGACCACACTGGTCATTTTTCTTGGCAGCAGCAATTGAGATCAGTTCTCCTCAGTTGACCTATGGCGGATTGTTCTGAAGGGGCACAATCAATTACAAAGTAACCACCATCAATTTAAAACATCACTTGCATTTCAATTTTGACCTACTTTGTGAGCTTGGCACAAACCAATTTCTTCTGATTTTTGTTTTCATCCACCAGTTTGTTCTTATTTTGTTAGTGCCCATTGAGCTCTCTTACCAAGATAAGAAAAAAAATGTCTCATTGTCACAGTCCTCAAATCATTTGTCCAAAGCAAGGAAACACATTTTTAAACCGAAGAGCTGACTTCTTCTGTTTTTCCTCTTAACAGAAAAAATGAGAGAAAATATTAGAAATTTATGAGGATGTTGTTGCATCTGGCACTTTGTCAACCAAAAGTCAGTAGTTTTAGTCAACCAAAGAATGGTATAGAAATTATTCATGATCTGTTTGGCACTGCGGGACAAGAAACAGTCTTTCTCAGAAATGTCAGCAGCTTCCTCCTCAGTGTCTCGAACGACCAGATCTCATCTCAATCTGAGTGCGACACAGCCGATCACAGCAGGAAGTAAATCTTTTCACCATCAACATTTTGAAACCTGATCGGAGATGCTCCGCTGTGTTGCTCCCGGCCAGCTCAAAGGCCATTAATCACATATCATTGTAGGTCAGCATAAATTTTTCATCCGGTGTTCTTGGAGCTCTGAGAGATTGTAGTGTGACTCACACGTCATGCCAGTTCCTTCACAGAACCACAGGTGTTTTGATTGTTTTTTATCTCCTGGAAGAGATTGTGACGTGCCACGGAACACAATCAGCAATCCCTTTCCCCCTTATGGTAAGAGGGCTATGTAAATATAGCCTGAATGAAGATGGAGCTGAAGTCCACACAGTGCGGCCAGTACAGCAGCTTCAGTTGAATTAACTTAAGAGGACTGCCATGTAAGACAATCTTTTTTTTTATATAGCTGAGCAAATTGTCTGCAGTAAAAGGGGTGAGAAAGCTGGATTATGTTCCATTACGATCCCCCTCAATGAATTATACAATAGGACCCCTGGGACCAAATGGAGATTGGGCTCATCTTTTCATGTCCGTCTTCCATTTGCCCAATTCTACTCGGGGCAGTGCTGCCAGAGAGCCTCTCTCGCCCGGCCAGCAACTGAAAAGGTTATTAAATAAAGTTACTCGTTACTCATTACTTTCTACAAATTCTAATCACGTTACTTTACTGATTACTCTCAGAAAAAGTAGATTAATAATTACTTTACTTTTGTGTTACTTTCTAAAAGATCAGCCTTTATCAGAGGGAGAATACAAGACTCATATGAGCACTTATCTTGGATCAGTTATGCTTATTAAATTGTAATAAATAAGATATAAAAATCTGATCCAAGACCAGCAGAGAGGAGTCAGACTTGGCCTACACCTCAGCTCACATCATATTATATTTCCCCAGTGGGAAACAATATCTTTCAAAAAGTGCTCAAGGAATGGAAGGAATGAGAAATTATTAGAAAAGCAACTGTAATGTGATTATTGAAAATTAAAACACAAGCCCGTATGCTGCCTTGTTAGTGAGAAAAGTAATCGAATTGCAGACCACTCAGTAAAAGTCATCTAATTAGTCCCAACACTGCTGGCCAGTAATACTGTGTCACACAGAGGCTGAATGAGGCCAGACGTCGTCACGGCAGCAGTGATCCACCGCCCCGCCGACACTGAAGGATTCATCCGGGGACGTCCTGGCATTTGACATCCGAATCTTTTGTCCCCAGACATGACAAATGTCACCTATTTCTCCTGCAGGCTAAAATGGATCCAATGCATCTTTGTTGGAAGATGACCTTTTCAGAGTCGCTGAACAATAAACTCTTGCCTTTCTTCTTCTGCAATCTTCTGCAAGCTGTCTTTCAGCCAAGTGGAAACAAAAGTTGTGCCAAAACTGTGCAGGGTAGGGAAAAGTTTGGCAGTGCGATGTGAGATAAGTAGCCGACAGATGAATCCAACTTGATAAGATCGCGACAGAGGCATTCAGAGAATTTTTCCCCCTCCACTCTCTCTTGTTATCAATGCCCAGCTCCATCAAGATGAAAGAACTCCAGTCCTGCTGATCCAACATTTAATTGAGGAGATTATGCTTTTTCCAATCAGACTTGGCAGTGACAGAGAGATGATAGAGGGGTCTCTCATCAAACGGAGGAGCAAGCAAGAAAGAAGTTAATGAATATCACTGAAGCATTGTCTGACTTTGCACTTTCATCAAAGCTCGGATTCGGTAGGCAAGTGTGGTATTAGACTATAAGTGAGGACTGTAGCATCAAGCCGTTAGTGTCAGTACAGTTGGTTTGCATGATAATGGAGAAATGCAAAGTGGGACTGTTTGACACGTAGAGGAAGCTTAACTGCGATGGTTAAACATCCAGTTTTTGGAGGCTGTATGGTGTTTAATTTGCACACTGTCACATTTCTGTACAGTTCTTACTTATATTACGCACATTGTTAAATAGATCACATTGATAAGGCAAATCGTTTTTCCAGCACATCCACAGGCTTAGACACGTCTGCACATATGCATGTCTTTCTGAAGACCATGTAAATATGACATTCCTTTTGCAAATATGCACAAGCTCTAAATTCACATATTTGCTCTGCTTTGTTATTTCTAATTTGCCATTAATTTTACTGCTGCATATTTTAAAAATAGTCTTTTTCTAAGTCCTACTATAATTTTGTGTTTCCACTTAAAGGACCACCCCAGTGATTTTGCATGTTCAGCATAATATCTACAACACGTATATACATCATGTTTCTGCTAATCTTTTCCAGCAAGCACTCATGTTTTACAACCACAGTATCATTTTCCTCCCTTTTATCCAGTCATTGGTTTCCATTCATTCGATTACGATATGAAAATGAACTTTCAGAGACTTCAAACTTTCTTCACACTAGTATTTCATCACCGTAACACAGTTGTCCACATTGGTTTTCTTAAAAGCAGCAGCACTGTTGTGTTTTGAAGACTTGAAATCGTCAGCCTGGCCCTTTAAGAATGAAATTATCAATTGTGTCACATTATTTAATATCCTTGTTTTTATTTTGTTTATCAACACTCATCAGCACACTGTTTCTTTGCACTATCCGGTTACTATCTTCAGAGGCAATGAGCAGTGTCCCTATGGGGAAATAAATGAAGTAACATTTTATCTTTTCTTAACCTGCCACCTCCATGTCTTCCTCCCCTGTCCTTGTCTTTCCCAGGGAGCTGATAGGTCCAGACTTCACAGAGACCCACTATACAGAAGATGGGCATCCGGTGATGGTGGCCACCAATTACACTGTAAGTGTGTAATCAGTCTCTGTCCCTCTGCTTCAACTGTTGCTTTCTGTAAAACATTCAAATGAATTGCAACTGTATAATTAGAAAAAAAATCAGTCAAATAAAGCGTAATCTCCTGTGAGTGCTGAATGATGATCTATCCTACTACATCATCACCATCATCTGACTTTTGCTGCGGGCAACCAGTTTGTGTGCTGAGTGCATGGTTGTGCCTAGTTTTGTGAAGATGGACATAATCTATCAACCAGTTGTAACTGTAGTTGCACTGTGCTGCTTTTTCTCATCTTATACAGTATGTCTGTTCCATTCTGTGCATGTATGAGACAAAGAATTTCTTCATGTGTTCACCTGTACCTGTTGATGTTACTGCCATGCGCCATGACAGCAGCTCTGTCTGAGGTCAGAGGTCAAAGGGCAGCTGGTCATGTGATTAAAATCCTATGTCCTGTTTTTACTCAGTTTCCATCGCAAATAAACCATTTTCACAGCAGCCATTTTGACATGAAATAGGTAAGATAAGATAAGATAAGATAAGCCTTTATTTATCCCACAATGGGGAAAGTATACAGTGGCAGTGTGAATAGTGCAAATAAATATGCATTAAAATGCATATGTGGTGCGGTTATGGTGGGATATATAAGTGTACATAAACACATAGTAATATACATAGTTTACATATATTAACAGAAAAAGTTAGTGTGGATAGATAGTGCAAATTAATATGCATTTATATTGCATGTGAACACAGCTGTATCTAATGAAACTCATCAAAATCCTGTTCCATTTCGGTGTAGCAGAGGCTTTCCAGTGAGTCAGTGTGAACAATCGCAGGGTCCTGCCTCTGTTCGGCCTAAATGCAATGGAACTTTAATTGATGTCATTAGTAGCACCTGTGTTTATCCTGCTGATTCATGTCAGTGTGTCTGCGGTGAAAAAGCTCTATTATCGCAATTCTATTTGCAAAGCAAAAAAGGTGTATCCACCTCAAATGATCATATACTTGTAATTGCATTTTTGCCATTTGCATCAAGCATTTTTTTAATTTGATACAGCCAGTAAAAAAGGGTTGATGGCAACTGCCTGTAAAAACACAGTCCTGTTAAAATGAATGTGCTGTGGTCGTAGTGTTGTCAGAATTCTGCCATAATTCATGCACTATATAGCCCTCCTTATATATAGAGCACACCAGCATCCAGCTGGTTGATGTTTGACTTAAACTGTACTGGCTGATCTGCAAGTGCACACTGGGTTACCTTTATGTGTTCTGGGCCTCTGTGCTATACATGGTAGAAAGCATTACACACAAAGAAATGAACATAAAGAGCCTGGCTCTTTTAGAGGTGCTCCAGCCAAGCACCACATAAATAATCTGGGAAAGCCAGCAGCATCCCGATGAAGAGCTCTTGTTTCTGTGGGATGCCCCAGCAGCAGTGATGTCATTTCCCAGGGATATGATCAGTGAAAAGTCTTTTTTTTATATGTTTGGAACAGACAGCCTGAACAGAAGCCACTCCAGAGCAGTTTATGTGTGCAGCCGAAGTTGCCATGGCAATTAGGGATTCACCAATTTGTTGGTGGAAGATAGGTATCAGCAGATATTGGCCTTATTGACTGCCATCGGCCATTGGCCAATAAAATGACATTCACTGATCGCAGTGGCCGATATTCATCCGTCCACTTTTGTCCAGTGACTAATGGTGTCCTGTCAGCAAAAAAATGTGTTTGGGATGGACCAATATCTTCCACGGGATGCCTCTAAGATAAAAGGAGATTTTCAGGGATTTTATTATTATTGTTGCGCCTGTCTCCTAGAAAATGACCAATTGGATCAAATGCACATCTATAGTGACTACAGCCAGTGTGTTTGAGTACTGGGTGCAGACTACAAATGAGTGTCTTTTCTCTTGCTGTTACTGTTAGTAATCGCTGGCTTGTCCCCTTAACTGACGGAGATGTGAGACCTGAGAAAAATGTAATGATTCTGAAATGTTCCCGTGGTACCAACCATTCCCCTGTCAAGAGAGAAAAACATATTTTACTATCTAGAGAGAGGACGGAGGCGCCGTCGCAGGTATCTGTGTCAGTGCTCTTGGACAGAGCTGTTGCTGTGGAGTTTTTCTCAAGTAAAGTATTTATGGTTTGAGCGACATAAAAACAATACTCATCCAGCCCCACTGTACTGACATAAAGAGAAACAGACCGCAAATGTTGCCAAATTATACAGAAACAGTTTGGATGGATAGATTGCACTAGTGGTAAGTGGGAAAATATTTTCGTATTTTGGGTGAACCGTTCCTTTTTGATTTAGATTAATCTTACATTTTAACAAGAAGTATACACAGTCCATAGTGTTTGATTTCATGGCAAATTCCAAAACTTCAGGAACAACAAACTTGTTGGATACAGGAAAAAATGGCAATAACTGAAATACCGTAGCTTAGGCAAGGCAGCCAAATACAACCTGTGCTGGTATTTAATGCAAGATGAGGCCAAGTTCAACATCAACCAGAACAAGCTAAAAAAAAAAATCATAAAATAATATTACGGCAGGGTAAAAATTCATATTAAAACAGACCTGTTATCAGGATATTTAGGTCTTGATTTCATAAAACAATACAGGCAGCAGCAAATGATGAAAGCAGACTTTTCATTTCAGTGCTATATTATTAATATGCTTGGATTTTCATTGTTGGTTCAGGCCGTTGTGTCAACATATTTTCAACCTCAGAATGATTGCTGGGATTCATTTTGGCAGCCTTTATTCCTGAGACAGGATCAAATCAGTTTCTGTCTTGCTGAGATATTTGAACTTTTTCATGTTCAATTTACAGTTGGATTCACCAGGTAAAAAGAAAATGGACACAAATAGTAATAAATAAGCCCCCGATAAAAGTAAAGTAAAACAGTGAAGCAATAAAATACAGTGTAAAAAAATCTGGGGTACAAAAAATAATCCTCGTGACAATCGAAAGTTTGTTAGACTATATTGATAACAGATTACTGTAGGAAAAGAATATAGATTACTAAGGCATGGATTATGTTACTAAAGTTGTTGCTGAAGTCAGAGTTATTTAGAAATGTTACCAGTGTAACTCAGAGAGATTGTATGTGAAGTGTGAAGTGAATATTAAGGCTAAAAATATACTGTATGAAATAGTGGAACTATTATGAAAACTACATCAAATTCACATTAAGAAATTTACAGAATTCAAATACAATTTTATAGGATGACAAGATTGAACACAAAATCACACCTGTATTATTCACATGTGAATGGATTGTTGTAGGAAATGAGATTCTTGGGTGCATTTTGGTACTTTGTGACTTTGTTTTACATTTCTTACATTTTTCTAAATGGGTGAACTATCCCTTTAGCAGGAGAAAACATTTCAGTGATCTAAAACATCAGTGGTGAGTCCCTCAGAATGAAAGAGCAAGGGCTTTATTCTAGAGCCGCTGTTTTGCATCGACAGTCATTCAGGGAGAAATCCAGAGGCAGAGATTCCAATTTCCCCACCAACAATAGCCTCAGTAAACCAGAATGCAGTGCAGCTTGTATCTTTTCAGACCTGTCATCAGCAGCATGTGAAATAACAGCGTCCTTTTCTACAACTTTCTTTGTAATTTGAACAGCCAGGTACATCACTGTTTTCTATCCACTTTTCCTTTTTTTTTGACTCAGAAAACTTGCCACACTGAAGCTTCTTCCCTCTTGTTTTGTCTGTGGGTCTGTCAAAGGGCATTGTGGGAATTGTAGGAAATCGCTAACCAGCCAGATGAGCCATATTGCAGATGGGTACTGCAAAAAAACTAAGTTACAGTGCGTCATCAGGAAAAAATAACTCCTGGAATGTGCTGAACACCACAGACTGATAGCATCTAACGGTGGATTTTTCCTTCAGTTATATTCATTACTGCCACGCAGACAGCATCACGATGGCATAGGGCCGCTGCCGTGAGCCATGCATAAATTATGAGGCACTTTATTAACACTGTCGATGGCATGTCAGACAAGCTGTGGTTGCCAGGTTGGAGCGCAGGTCTCATCAGCCAGGTTGAGTGTGTATTAAAGGAAACAGCGGCGGTATGAAAGACTGCGAGCTGCTGTTAGAGCTTAGAACCAGCAGCTTTCAACTATCAAAAACAACAACAACAACAAAAAAAAAAAGCTCCAGAGTGCACGTTCATGCACACACCGAAATCTACACAGACAGACGGATAAAGGTGTTGTGATGCAGACATGGACGATAATAGACATACACCAATTATAAACACAGAGACAGACTCACCACACACACACACACACACGCACACACAGTAACACTCATGTGCACAGGAGGTCTTATGAAATAGACCTGCAAACTAACAGACACACACCAACTCACACACGTACTACACATACACTCACTGACACCGGAACACGTCTTCACTCCTCCCGCAGCCTCATTTGAAAACTTGCCGTGGTTGAGGATAATGAGAACAACAAGCGTGACATCGATCGCCCCCCCTCTCGCCTCACTCACGTGGCCTCGCCCGAGCAACAGCACAAACCCCAATATAGACCTGCAGCCATGGGAAGATTTCATCCTCAAGGTCCCACAGTGGATGATTCAGTGACTGTGTGTGGCTTTCAGTAATTTGTTGTTCAAAGGCACTATACGTGCAGCATTGACATTAATATGTTGCTACCACTTTAAAGGACTGAATGGTCCTTTAAAGTGGTGATTTTGAATGTTTGGCCTATTTACTACAATTTATCCGCATTACAGTGCTGGAATACTGGTGTGAAGAAAGTTTGAAGTCTCGGAAATTTCATTTTCATATCCTAGTGGAATGAATGGAAACCAGCGGCTGGATAAAAGAAAGGAAAAACAATATCGGAGTTGTAAAATATGACTGCTTGCTTCAGGAAAAGATTAGCAGAAATATGGAGTAAAAATCACCGCCATGTTCCATTAAAGCAAAATTCCACGTCCAGACTTTGTGACCGCGAAGCACATTTTATTTTGTTTCTAGTAAAGTGATACTCGGGGTTCTTAGTCATATAGTGGTATTTGCTGCTCCATACGAGTGTAACAGATTGTTGGCAGAACGGCTGCTTCACATACTGCGTGTGTAAGTAAACATACAGTGCTAAGGGGAGCTGGAAAAGAATAGAAATAATGAATCCCAAATAAACGTGTGGAATTGTGCATCCTTCAAAACATTTTATTAGCTCCGGATCGTGTTTGTTGCCGGGCGAGGTAGACTTCATCCATTTGGAGAAGAACATTTATGCCACATGATCTCACGTCCTGTGTCTGCTGAGCAAAGCTGCCACTGTTAACTTCCCAGCTTTGTTAACACAGGAAAACTACTTAGATACATTTGTGATTCCTAAATGGGTGGGTGATGTGGCTGACTTACTTTTGTGCTCCAGTTTATCCTCCTGGGACTGGAAGAACATCTCCAAGCTTGCTGGACACCTAAATAAATGTGCACTGTCACATGAGGCACGTCTCCTGCTATCTTGTTAACCATTTTCATGAGCCAGAGTTGCAACACAGATAACATTAATCCATTTCCATAGACAGAAAGTTACTGTCTGGAGTCTGCAACCAGCTGTTACTCCTGCAGCATCTGACTCAACTTTGAAATTTGAAGTTGGAGTTTATTACATATTCACGTGGCAGTTGGTACAAGACAGCTGAGATACATGAGCATCACATAAGAAGGTAAAAGCATAGTGCTAAATATCAATACAAGACAATATAATCTAATAAAGTACACTCACAAGTAGTTGATAAATAATTCAACATAAAAAAAACTTCTGTGTAACAGTGAAAGGCTACTGGGGAGACGGGGAAGGAATTAACTTAGCTTCTGATTTAGTAGTCTTTGTAGAGTAGAGAGTAGAGTAGTAGAGTTTTTGTATTGTATTGTTTTGGATTGTGTGTGTTTTCATGAGAGATTTGGTCTGAAGATGCAGGGAGGCAACGCCTGAAAGGAGAGTCAGGAAGGCCTTTTGCAAAAGCTCTACGTAACTCCTCCCTCTGCCTTTTAAGTAATGGCAGTGAGAAGCAGAGAAGTGAGAAGCTGTTACAAGATTTTCCTGTAATCATCATAATGTTGCATGCTTTCTGCTGCACTCGCTCAAGATTGGAGTTGTGTGATGGAGCTGTGCCAAGCCGGGGCAGCATATCTGACAGTGGGATGCATGTATCCAGCATAGACTCTTGCGAGATAGTCCGCAGGAGTGCCTGGTTTTTGAGCCCTGGCCCTAGTTTTTCACTTTAATTTTAGACATTAGCATGATGGCCGTAAGTAAATGCGAGCGTCGCTGAGAAGCTTGGCAGCCTCTGCATTGCCTTTTACGCCGTGCGCTAACAGGTCAAATCTGGCAGGAAATCAGCTGGATTAATTTACAGTATGAAACAGGAAGTGGCCACTGTTCCAGAGCAAACAGGTAAAGCTTTTAGACTTTCTGAAAGCTTTGGCAGATGTTGGGAGGAGATAATGATGAAAAAAAGAACATCCTGTTTTCACACAGCTGCCACGTAACTCACAAAGCCCTGCCACATCTCGGTCTTTCAGGACTGTAAGAATTTATGTAGATGTTGTGCATCTTGAGATGTTTGATGTGTGAAAGCGGCTCAAATCATAACCCCTAGAGGAATACAGCAAGTCTTAGTGTGACAGTCATGTTGGTGAGTTTAGCTGTTTAGTGATCATCCATGTGTCTCTAGTAGGTCATTGGCTCCAGGGCTCCATACTAACTTACACTATGTTCAGTGATACTCAGTGACAAGAATTACTAAGACTGACCTTTTAGTAGTAAAAACCTCTCTCTTTTAGTAAAAAAAATTATTTGAAAAACATGAAAAAAGGGACTGAGAAAATTAGCAAGAAATTTCCTGAAAAATTACAGAATCAGTAATAAATGAATAAATCAGTATAAAAAATAAGAAACAAATATCAAAAAAGACCACAGAATTAGAAAAAAATGCCCCAAAATTAGAAACAAATCAGTGAAAACTTGCAAAATAACTATATTCATTATTATATATTTTAATTTGATTGCCAGAAAAGTGCCATAAAACTACCACTAATTGTTGAAAAAAATAAAATAAAATTACCAAAAACAAAAATATCTTAAGCCTGTGTATCTGTTGTAACCTGGTGTATTTTTGGAACTGTTTCAATCACAGGTTGCTCAGGGATTCGTGCTAGAATGTGGATACCCGAGCCCGTCGGGACCTGACAGGTCAGGCCGGGTTCACACAAAAATGTAGAAATTATGTTGGGGTTCAGGTCGGGTTTGGTTACGTCAACGTTATTTTAGTGAAAAATGATGGACGTAATGTCTGTTCTGGGCAACTTCCTGTATAATTCTGAAGTTTACGTGATGGCGCTGAAGGCAACACTGGCTATTTCAGGCGTTAAATGTAGCCTAGTGATGGAGAACAAGCAAAATCTCAGGCTCGGGTCCAGTTTGGACACACAAAAAAAGAATTCCTGTCAGTTTTGGGTTGGGCTCGGTTACGATGCTCCTGTCCTGTTACATTTTGGTGCAGAGTCGTCTTGTTTGGAGGCAGAGTTGTCCAGCACAGCGGTTGACTGTCCACCAATTACAGGCCATATTCATACTGCAATACTCTCTCCTCTTAGTGGCAGAGAAAACAAAACACAGAAGTGGTGTCCCAGTCTTCAGTGTTCCCAGTTTGAACACAATTTATTTCCTTCTATTAACATCCATTCAGTTCATTTAACTTCAGCAGCTGAGGCTATGTGGAGAGTTTGGCTAATTATTGCTTTGCCTCAGCCGGAGCCACCGTGGGCTGTCCTGGACAGGAGCCTGAGGACCAGGCCAAATACTGCAGCCCTGGCTACCAGGCTAGTGTTGACAGTATTGACTGGAGCTTATTTGGCCACAAGTGAGTCACTGTTGTTCACTCATTATAAGTGCGTTGCACAGACAAACAATATTTTCTTTCTCTTTTCCAATGATCTATCTTTAAATGAAAGTTTCAGCATAGTGTCACTCTGGAGTCACACATTTTGTCGTCTCCTTAAGCTAGACACAGAAAATTATTGAAAATTTTGAATATACAGAACCTGTTTGCAAACACTCAAAATTGTACATTGTACATTATTGTATAGAGTATAAAAGTACCACTTTTAGCAGAATCGACAAAGGCAAACAAAACAGACTATGACACCATAAAAAACAAAAAGTCCTAGTACCCATTTTATAAAGACAATAAAAACACCTCTTTTCTTATGTTCCTATTTGAATTGGAAAGTAGATCTGGCAGGTAGCATCTGCAGGTGAAATGTACATGGTAGCCTTGCACCAGAAAGCAACAACCTGATAGTACTTTCATAACTAATTGTAATTCCACAAAAAATTGAAGAACTTGGTAGTAGAATTTTTAATGTTCCTTCTGCAGTATTCCTATATTTAAGTCAAGAATGACATTTACTTAAAATTTAAATGTTAGGCTATCTATTATCTAGCACATAAATAAATGCAAACAAAGTGGATTATACCCATATTAAAAAAGTACTATCAGGTTGTTGATCGGTACTTGCTGGATCTACTAGAAATAACAAGAGAAGAGACATTTCTTTTCCTCAAAAAATGGGTACCTGGACCTTTTTTCTTTTTTTTTTTAGAATGGTATAGTTTGCTTTGTTTGAGTTCATTTATGCACTAATGGTGTAATTTTGGAAGCTGCTTTGCTTTGGGAGTGAATGGAGTGACACATTCAGTATTGTAGATTAGTCCAAGGGAGCACAGAGCAACTAATGAGAGTAACTAATATTTCACCAGCAGATGGACTCGTGACGACCAGTTAACCATACAACCCAACCCTCTACCAAAGATCCATTTTGCCTTAAATCTGTAGGAAAGATCTACAGTAATGTAGACTGTGCAATAATGACTGTTGTAATCGGGTTTTATTCTGACCACTGTTGGTACCACTGGTGTAGTCCTAGTCTCAAAGACATTGCCATAATCAACATCAAATCAACAACTTACATTTTGTTGGTTTCTGAGATAAAATATAATCAAATGTAGGCCTGTGATCTAATGTATGTCTATTTTTCAGGTCTTTAATGTAGAAACATACCATAAATAGATCCCAGCTCTGCAGTCAGTGGTTTAATTTCATGAGCTACCAAGCAAAGGACATTTTTCATTTGACGGACACTTTTAAACAATAGGAATATTTTTATGTAATTGTCATACTAACTTGGCGTATAATCACATACAAAGCAGATGGATAATAGAATGAGTTTTTAGCCATAATCTATAACCTGCATTTAATTGTTGCTGTGCTGCTTCACACTGCAGCATTAGTTCCACACAATTGCCCAATATTTAAATTGAGCATAAGTGGCTGCATTCATAATTAGATAATTTGACAGCTATTTAGAGCAGATTTGGGTGATATGCAGAGTAACTGGATAAAAAGCTTCCCAATGACTTGCTTTTTCTGCCAGCACTTACTGCTCTGACTGTAAAAATCAGTCAGTGAACATTTGCCTGACTCAAAATATTTGCCTTTGACAAGCTCATTTACAAATAAGCCATTGATGTAAAGTTTTAAAGTACAATATTGTAGAGATAGAGATCTGTGTTGTTATAAATGAAAATGTGTTAAAGTTATACAGTTTTAAAATTGATAATACGGAGATAGAGACCTGTCTCCTTATACCCATTAACCTTTGAGTTTTGGGGTCATTTCCTCTTGCTGGTTTTGATTATGTTCTAACAAACCACACCACAGTTCTCTTTGACTCTCTCATCACGCATCACTCTCTCCTATCCAGACGAATCAAACTAAAGGAGGAAAGACTCCATAGTTTTCATAAACCCCTCCAAACATGCATGAGTTGTGTCCCAATTTAGGGACCGCCTCATTTGAAGCTTGTATGTTAAGACTCACAGGTGTGGCCTAGATATACAGTCTTCTTTTGGCAGAAGTTGGAGGCACAACTGGTGTATCCTTTGCTGTCCTCTGCATCTCAAGATTCATTTCACTCAGCTGTCATTTTGGAAAGCTGCAGTGGTAGCAAGTGAAATGGAAAGTAAAAGCTACATACACTTTATGGACAAAAGTATTGAGCTACCTGCACATTTCACCTGCAAGAGCTTTCATGACATCCCATTCTAAATCCAAAGGCATTAATATGAAGTTGGTCCCCTTTTGCAGCTACAACAGCTTCCACTCTTCTGGGAAGGCTTTCTACCAGATGTTGGAGTGTGTCTGTGGGAATTTTTGCCCGTTCATCCAGAAGAGCATTTGTGAGGTCAGACACTGATGCTGGCCGAGAAGGCCTGGGTCGCAGTTTCCATTCTCTGGGGCACAGTCATGCTAGAACCGAAAAGGGCCTTCCCCAAACTGTTCCTACAAAGTTGGAGGCATAGAATTGGTGAGCTGAAGCATTAAGATTTCCCTTCACTGGAATTGAGGGGCCGAGGCCGAGCCCAGAAAAACAAGCCAATAGCGTTATCCGTCCTCCACCAAACTTCAGTCGGCACAATGCAGTCAGGCAGGGAACGTTCTCCTGGCATTCACCAAACCCAGACTCGTCCATCAGACCCAGATAATGAAGCGTGATTGGTTGCTCCACAGAACACGTTTCCACCACTCCAGAGTCCAGTGGCGGCATGCTTTACACTGCTCCATCTGACGCTCGGTGTTGTGCTCGGTGATGTGAGGCTTGCATGCGGCTGCTCGGCCATGAAGCTCCTGGCGCTCAGTTTCTGTGTTGATGTTGATGCCAGAGGAGGTTTGGAGCTCTGCAGTTACTGAGTCAGCAGAGCATCGGACACTTTTACGCACTATGAGCCTCAGCGCTCGGCGACCCTGCTCTGTAACTTTACGTGGTGCTGCCCCCTGGTGGCTGAGTTGCTGTGGTTCCTAAATGCTTCCACTTTGCAATAATCCACTTCCAGCTGATGGTGGAATATCTAGGAGGGAAGAAACTTCAGCAGCTGACTTGTTGCAGTGGTGGCATCCTATTACATTACTATTACAGCAGCACACTGGAACTCAGTGAGCTCTTTAGAACGAGCCATTCTTTCACAAATGTTTGTAAAGGCAGACTGCATGGCTAGCTGCTGGATTTTATACACCTGTGGCAATGGGACTGAATGACACACCTGAATTCAGTGATTAAGAGGTGGGGCCTAATGCTTTTGTCCGTATATCCATATCTATCTACCTATATCTATGTATATCTATATCTATATCTATCTATCTATATCTATATCTATATCTATATCTATCTATCTATCTATCTATCTATCTATCTATCTATCTATCTATATCTATCTATCTATATCTATATCTATATCTATATCTATCTATCTATCTATCTATATCTATATCTATCTATCTATATCTATATCTATATCTATCTACAGTGGATATAAAAAGTCTACACACCCCTGTTAAAATGCCAGGTTTTTGTCATGTAAAAAAATGAGACCAAGATAAATCATTGCAGAAATTTTTCCACCTTT
>OMLB01059291.1:0-12207 GCA_900302555.1 Myripristis jacobus
AGCTTTTTATTCTCTCAAAAAGTCTGTGAGGATAGTAATGTCGGAAATAGTTCATATTTTACTGATATTTTGAGTTTGTCTTTAGATAGATATCTATTTATTTTTTATTTATTTATTTATTTATTTTTGCATTTTAAGTTGCTTTATTTTGTGGCATAGTTTCATTTCATTTTCTTATTTTATCTAAAAGGGACAGTGTACAGCTCAAACATATACTGTATGTCACTATTTGATGCCATATCTTGCTTTGTTTTTTGTTGACACTACAATAAATCTGTTTTTTGAAGAATAGTTTGATGTAGTTGGATTATTCAAGGTATTTCCTCTAGTTTTAGAGCTTATTTTGAGTTTCTAGTTCTTGTAAAGCTACTTTGATGGACTATAGTGGAAATAGAACAGTGAGCAAAGAAATTTGGTTAGAGGATTATTGCTTTTAATACCATTATTTAAAACATATGAACATGCTCAACACTGTACGGGAAATTTTAAAAGGAGCGTAAGAGAGAAAGAGGGAGGTACAGTCGTGCCAGACAGCAATTTTTTCATGTCCCCCCCCAGGAATTGCTCTCTGAAATTTTGCTGTTTATTGTCCCCCCAGTAATGAAATGGGATTTTCGCCCCTGACCACAACACACCCACAACAATTTAAATATAAGAAGTAATAAAGTGAATTTTGTTAAGAGGGTGAAATAAATCCTCTCCAAATGACAGCCTTGCCTGCGGGCTGCTGGGCCTCAGAATAGTGAAAGGGAACGCCTGCTTTTTGTTTAATTTATAATGCATTTAAAAATAAGTTATGTAATATTTCTTTTAAAATAGTTAATTAAACACTACATTTTTGTAATTTTGTAAATCGCTTCTTATTTAGCTAAACATATATGCAGTGTATAATCATAAAAATATAATAATCCACACTTGCTCCATTTTGGGATTCGTCCAGCATCACTGTGTAACTGCAGGTGATGCTGTCTCGCTGTGATCCACAGTGAGCAGGTCCACCCCGGGCCTTTCAGCGCCAGGTTCTCTCAGGCCCAGTGTCATCCCAGTCCACACGAGAGGAATGGTGAAGGTGACACAGCAACCAGGGATGGGGCATGGAGGAATCTGGGTGGTGGGTGGGGGTGGGGGATGTGAGATATGAAAGGATCAGTCAGATGATCATTTTTGGCAGCAGTTTGCCCATCTATTTTTGTCACTCAGGAAAAAAAAGCAGCATCAGCAACAATCCTAAGCCTGTTTTTTATGATTGTTTTGTTTATTGCGGGGAAGAGGTCCCAGACCTCAGCAACGTTAGCTTGATTGAATGATTGAAATCTCCCCCTTGTGTGCCCAAACATACCCCGTCCAGGTCCCTTGGGATTACTCTAATCCATAATCTGGCAACGTGCTGGCCTCTGTCAGTGAAATGGCATTTGACTGAATTAAGATGTATTCCTCAATTTGGAGGTTGAGGGGCACTTTGATAATTGCAGTGGTGGAATTGGACCATGGGTCTGTGTGTGTGTGTGTGTGTGTGTGTGTGTGTGGAGCATAGACTTACTGGCATTATGACTTGCATGGCTAAGGCAAAGCTCCCTCACAGCTCTAGGGACGTGGCTTTGTTCACCAGGTCAGGCAATCATGACAATGGACCTCCCATTAGGAATATTAATTAATTCCACTTAGAGATGGGTTTTCTCCTGATAGAGAGAAGAGAATTTAAAACAAAACAAAACAAAACAAAACAAAAAAACATATGTGTTGTTTCCGGGCAGAAAAACAGGGCAAAAAAGCCTGGATTTATTTTTGAGCAAACAAAACAAACAGCTTTTTTCAGTTTAAAAATAAAATGGGTCATTGCCCCCCCCCCCCAAAAAAAGGGACTAACGTGCAGCATCACTTACCCTGGTATCGGTTCAAACCCGGGTGAGGTTTGTGTCAGTGTAACACATGAGCTTTCACTGTCTGTATCACTGGCCGCAAGGTGATGAAGACAGAGGAAAAGAAACACATTTAATATGTGAACCTATCATGATTATTATTGAACATTTTTTTCTTTTCTTCTGTTTTCTTGTTAAATACTGAGTAGTTTGAGAATGCAAAGCCTCCTCTGACAATGACGCAAACCTATTGAAGCAGTCATTTTAAAGCAGCAGTCACTGTGCACATGCAGTCTGTGACAGGGGTCACAGGCAGGCATTGGTTTGTTTGTTTTAAAGGGTCATGTGCCAAAACGATTAAAGAGAACCACTGCTATAGACCAGTGGTTCTCTAACATTTTGCAACAATGTACCCCCTTTGAAATATTTTTTCAGTTAAGTATCCCATGACCACTGGGGAAAAAAAATCTTTGTAGAAAAAAAGCCTGTATAAAGAGGGTCAGTCCAGCCCCATCAGTGTGTGAAACAACAACCTGATACTGAGAAGATGCTGTTGTTTCTTCTTCTCTTCTTCCTCCTTGTTCTCAGCTGTATCGCTGCTGCGTTTCAACCACTGATGCAATTTCTGGATTTTTTTTCTCTTGTCTTACCGGTCATAGTGAACAAACGTCCTCGCTCAACGAGCACGGCGGCAGACTTAAACCACAAACACACACATCTGACACCTTCAGGAAACCCGCAGGGGAAAACTGGGCAGAAAACGTGATTTATCAAACTTACATTTACATTTTTATTGAACTTGTTATGGCATAGGCTAATTATTTCAAGAATTATGCTTGACTGATATTTTTTTAAAAATTAACACAAGAAAAAAAAAATCTGGTGTACCCCTGCAGTACTCCAGCATACCCCTAGGGGTACGAGCACCTCATTTGTTAACCACTGCTGTAGACCAGCCAAATGACCAGGCCTTCCATTCCTTTGCATTACTTACAGTTTCAGGTTGTTGTTCATCAAGCATTTTGTCCATAACCAAGACATTAGAATGACTGCTTTGTTTAAGTATGTCTCATTTACTGAATCCATTTTTAAATACATATTTGCTAACACATGACGGATACATGTGACAAAGGCATGAGAACATGACAGTTGTGTGATGATTTTATCAAACTAGTCAACTGCTAAACGCCAAACAAATTGAGTTGTTTGTTTGTTTGTTGAGGTGAGTTGTTGTGCTGATCTTTGTTTTTTGTTTTTTGTTTTTTTTTTTAAAAGACCTTCACACTAAGATGTTACACAAAGCAGGCAGCAGCAACTTCTGGCCTGATTTGAAGCTGGAACTGAAAGCATTTTCACATTCTTCTGGCAAGGCACTGACTGACAACCCCACAGCAGCTCAGTGTGACCTACAGCTACATTTTATACTCAATAACAACAAGTTAGTATTAAGGCAGCAACAATGGAAGCAGTCCATATATGAGTTCAAGGTCCAGGTCAGCAGTGTTCATTCAGTCCAGAGTAGTGTTTCTTTTAGTAAGTGTTAGCAAATATTTCATAACATTAACCCTGAATTTACCTCACCTTAACCATTATGACAAGCCTTTCCCTAACTGTAACAATAACTTTTTCCTAACCTTAACCAAGATTTTTTGTGGCTAGCGGGTTAGCTCACTAGCTAGCTCGCTCAGGAAACAGTCCTTCAGGTCATATTGGTTGGAACCAACTACGTAAACCTGTGTGTTCATATGAGTTGAATTCATAGATTAGCTAACACTAGCTAGCTAAGATTTAGCAAACTGCATGCAAAACAAAAGCAAAGCTAACGGCATTACTTTCCTGATATTTTTCAGCTATATGAAAATCCCTTAATTATTTAGCTGGCTTGTCAGCCTTAAATCCGTGCGGCTGCCTGTGTAGTGTTGAAAGTTTGAATAGTTTGTAGTAGTGTGCAGCAGATTCTGTGTGTCACTTAAAGTGTGTATGTAAGGAGTCAGGGCTTCATTGCCTTAATATCATTTGAAATGTGTCCTGCATGCAGCATTTACACCAGAGATTAGCGAGTAATGGCATTGACAGATTCACTGCCAAAATATATATCATGCACCCACACACAGCCCTCAACCCTCCAGAACACACACATGCACACACACACACTCACACTCACACACACACACACACACACACACACGCCATACAATGTATGTGTACATTCTTTGTGTCGGAGCGGAGGAAGCGGAATCGGGCACAAACATCCCTACTGATCTCCCCCATCGCCTAATCCACCATTACCATAATGAAAGCCCATCTAATCGAATCAGAGAAGGCTCTTCCTAAAAGGATCATGCATGGATGACAGATTAATAAAGAAATAGATAGAGAGAAGAATAAGGGTAAAAAATGCATGCAATACAAACCAAAAATAGATCATTAGACTTATTTGGGTCAGGAGAAATCACAGAGGGAATGCGATACGGGTGACGGTGATCAGTTTCGAGGGTAAGTTAAAAGGCTTCTGCCACAGACGGGGTGTGTGTGTGTGTGTGTGTGTGTTTAGAGACATGGTTTGATGTGGCCAAAGCCAACGCCATAATATCAGACTTTCCTTTGACTGGAGGCCTATGCTTTCAACTCCCTCCCTCATTTTACTCTCTATATATTGTCTGTCTGTTTTGTACATAATCACATGCTGTTTTATCCCTTCCCTCTAAAGTTTGTCCCCATCCTGTTTCTTTTCATAGCGTCTCTATGGGTGACCGTCCCTCCCACCGGCATGCAAGCAGACAGATAAACACACATAAACACCTAATGCATATACGTGTATTACGTGTATTACAGTGTCATTTAGTATCTGTGACTCTCTCCGTCATTCTTCCTATGTGTCCCTCTCGCTTTTGCTTTCCACCCTGGCCTTTAGTTTGGACAGATTGAGAGCCAGCCTTGCTAACAGCACTTGATTGCAGCAACTAGTGAGTAATAATAGTGGCAGTGGTCCCATTATGCTGTTAAGTGGCAATGCTACTTACTGGAGGACAATAGCTCCACCACAGCCAGTTTAATCAGCAAGAGGGAAAAAACACACACAACAAGAGATGCCAATAAATACCGCAAATGCCAGGAGTGACCGTTTTCTAAAAATTTCTAACAATTGCGTGTTATTTATCTGCCATAATTGTGATTTTTTTTCTCTCTCTCTGTGAGAATGGCTTACCATATTACCATGGTAATCCCCAATTACTGGCACAAGCTGCACTTTTTGTGTGAGCCGCAGTGACACACACACACACACAAACACACACAAGTACACAAACACAGGGAGGTGAGGTGTGCTGTTTTTTTCATGGTTGCATGGAGAGAAGAGCCAATTAGTGAGCATCCAGATGCTGCTTAGCTAATCCCCGCTCTGGAGGAGAGCCTACACTCACGACCACGCTCACATGCACACACACATCGGCGTGGACATAAACCTGTATACTAATGTGAGCAATCAAGCACATATCACACACATGCATGTAAACATCTATCCGGCAGGCCCGTGGAGTGTATACAAGAATATGCACGGATTGGCACAAGCAAATCTACATGTGTAATAGTGCTGCGTTTTCCCGTTAATTACAGCCTTGGCGTTCAAGTCATAATTGGCCCACTCGCAAACTCTCAACAAGTTTCACTTCTTCCCCGATGCTCTAACTTCAAGGCCAACTCGGAATACAACAACCGACTTATTTCCATAAAACCTGATCAACATTGAAAGTGCGTATTGACCAGGCGAGACCCCCTGGTAATCACAGAAAGTGCGCTTTGTATAAAAATGTGTCATATCGCCGCAGAAAGATCAAGTGGAACAGATGTTATGCTAATGCAGGCTGTCCGTCAGTTAGTGTGATTGACGGGGGCTTGTCATTAAAAAAAGGGACCCAGCTATTACAATTTCAAATGCTAAAGCTCACCTCGGAATAAGCAAAACATATGGGCAAAATAATAGGCCACTGGAGGCGGAGGAGACAGGGAACGGCATCGCTTTCAAGTTGCTGAGGACGTAGGATCAGGAGATGCAGAGTGACTGTGAAGTTTCAACATGCTTTTCTTTTTTTCCCCTTATTTATTTATTTTTTTTGGTTTTTGAGTCAGATCAATTAACGGCACGACACATTTTCCCTGTCTCTGTGTCTGTTTGCTTGCGAAAGCTTCGGACTCTCACGACAACACCTACACACTCACAGCAACCCACACACACACACACACACACACACACACACACACACACTGGAACACATTCACATGCTGATGCAAGCGGAACATACGCACACATACCATGATGTAGTGTGAACGCTCTCTTCCTCGCTCTCTCGCAAACACACACCTACACACACGCTGACCGATGGAGGTTTGAGAAGTATCAGCACAGATTTACTGGATTGATCCATTTTGCACTAATTTGAAGTATCTTTAAGTTTTATCATTCACATGCTAACATACTGCAACTAATCAGTGTTTCTACCATAATTGTATAATTATATTGTGTTATGGTACTGTCAGAATGGAGGGCCTTTGATATAACATGAAAACAAGGGGAGAACAGGACAAGTTGTAACGGATTTTGTCTCAGCAGCCATAACTGACAGTTTTCATGTTAGTTCTCTCAAATTTTCAAACAAGATACCTATAAATGCATGCTACAAATAGATTTTTTTCCCTATAATATCACAGTCTTCATGAAATGTAACAGCACAAAGTTGAGACCAAATTAGGGATTTAGCTTCTTTTGTTTTACTTTCTTTTTCTTTCTAGCATATGTTTCAGCATTTTAGCATCACTTAACACAAATTAAAATTAAAAGTGTATATATGGGTTGACCTTAAAAAAAAATCATAATCTTGTTCAGTTCAACTTAAATTATTTACAATTTAACTTTAATTGCACCGTTCCATCATATAAATGTTTAATCTTGATTTCAGTTAATACCAAAATCAGCTCCCCTAGTACACTAAAGCTCGTCACTGAAAGCCAAGATAATAATATGAACAACAACAAAATATATTCTTGCATGGCCCATTGCAGTCAGCAGAAGTTGTGGGCTTTGCATAGACAATCAGTGTACCATTGATGAATTCTACTATTAATATGTAATCAGTTAATACTTTGAAGCACAGGAGCCTGTGGGCTGGTTTTTAATGCTGACAGGTTTTTGAACAAAATTATTTTTTTCTTTTCTTTTTTTTTTTGTAATTTTCAGCTTTTCCAGTTATTAATATTATGATTATTATTATCATCTTATTATATCAATCTTATTTATTTATTTTCTATTGTTGTGATAAGTTTCAGGTGACTGACATGCTTTTTAATAATTTTTCTAATCATTTTCTTGTATGTTGTTTTCTTGTAATTTTTTTTTTTTTCTAGTTTCTTGTTTATTTTTTGGATAATTTCTTGCTAATTTGCTCATCTCCATTTGTCTTGTGTTTTGGAAAGAAATGAAGTGAATTTGGAAGTGATTCAGGTTTCAAAGGGTTAAACTGCACTGTATCTATTTCATCTGTAGCAGAAGACAATAACTGGACATAATTACATTTTCCTTCCAGTATCGTCTCATTATATCGGTCTCACCCTACCACATACACACACACACTCACACACACATACACACACACACACACACACACACACACACACACACACACACAATCCATTTGGCCATAATGCCCAGTTATAATGCTAGCTCCTCTGGCTGCATGTCATAATTCAGTTCACTGAGAGAAACCAACAGAGGCGATTGTTTGAGAGAGAAAACACAACTGAGACACCTCTGGGGACTCCAGGATAGAAACATGGTCTCCACAGCTCGTTTGGGAGAAATTATAGCATCTTAAAGCACAGAGTGCACGCACGCACGCACGCGCATACACACACACACACACACACAGTACAGCTTGTACCCAGTAGTGTACGCACACACTCACACAAATTATCACAGTCTGTCCATTGCTAAGTCTCCCCTGAGCCTACTTCTTGGTGCGTGGTACATCACTTCATTTGACCATTTAAATAATCCCCAGGATGCATCAGAGAGACAGTGCAGCACCCACATAATTACCACGTGAGAGCAGGCTGGAGCACAGTGTGCGTGTGTGTGTGTGTGTGTGTGTGTTGGAGAGGGAGTGTGTTCATCTGTACAACTGTGACTCGATGTACGCTTGTTTCTGTGTGGGCAGGTGTGTGCATTTCTGACTATATGCATGCATGTCTGACTGTATAAGTGTGTGTGCATGCATATTTTGTGCGTGCGTGTGTGTGTGTGTGTGTGTGTGTGTGTGTGTGTGTGTTTGTGCGCACATGCACGTCTGTCTAAGAGAGGGAGACCTGATAGGGGAATCTCTCCCCCGCGGTGGTGGGCTCAGCGCTTCATTCCTTATTCATCAACAAGTGCAAGAGGAAGAGGCATTGAGCGGAACAGCACACACACACACACGCACACACACCACACACACACACACAGCCATTGTTTTTAGCATACCGGAGGGGCCACTGAGGAACAGAAAGAGCTGGAGGATTACATGGGGTTCTGCAAGAAATGGATGGCTATAAACTCCCAGGTAATGGTTTGGTTTGGGAGAGCAGACTGCCTGACATTGTTGCCTCTAACAGTTTCAATGGCCGGGGAAAAGTACTTATAAGAGAATTAACTATGTGGGCACACACTCACACTATGACAGCATATTAGTGCCATTGTAGGGAGAAAAAAAAATTATGGAGCCGGCGGAAGGGGGGGTAATATTCCGAGAAATAACTCTCAAATTTACTAGAAAAAACCTGGGAAAATGCTTTTTCCTATACTTACCTTTCTCATACTTTTTTAAAGCAAGCACAGGCCTTGAACTTTGTGAGGTTGGATCAGCCTCACACTGCAGACGCTGCTGCTCGCCGTGTATCAGGCCTGCAGCTGATCACCTCAGCAGATTCTACTCTGACATGGGATTTAGCGACCAGGAAAGCCTGGTGGACTGTGGACTGTGGAGACATTGCCGTCACTGTTCAGAAGAAAACAGTATTGAGATTTTGAGCTCAAATCATCAGGATTTCCTTCTTACTACATGCCTTAGTAGAAGAAAAATAGGTTTCCCAGTTTTTTGCCACAAATTTGTGACTTCATAATCTGAGAATTTCCAAGCTTTTTTCTCATAAATTTGTGTTTTTTTTCTCTTGTAAATTTTCAACTTTAATCTCAGAGAATATCCGAGTTTTTTTCTTTACTTTAATCTTGGAAATTCATGTTTTTTGTTTTGTTTTGTTTTGTTTTTTCCCCAAATATTACTCCACTCTCACCGTCTCCATAATTATTTTTCTTCGCATACTGGGCACTAATAATGCTGTCGTACTCACTCCCTCCAACTACACTACAATTGTAGCTTGCAGTGTTAAATAATCTGAATTCTGTTGTTGTTTTTTTCTGCAGATAGTGTCGTACATTTTCATTTTTGCAGCAGTGATTTCATTTTGTTTTTTAGTCTATAAATTGTCTGATGTTGCTGAATGTGAATGAATTTGTGTGTGTTAATGAATCTTGTTCAGCTGTAGACTAACTGCCTCTCAGGGACAATAAAGATCTGCTGAGCTCAATACACACACACACACACACACACACACACACACACACACAAACTAATTGTCAGGGTGTTTCAGAGCAGCACAAGGGACTTGAGCAGATACTGAACTCAGGTTTTGTCTGCATGTGATCCACATCGTTGAAGGACCCCTAAATCGTACTATTCGTGCTCAAGTACTGATTTTCTTTTTCTTTCTTTCTTTTTTTTAATCAAAATAAATTCTAGTTTCTAGTTTGTCAGAATAAAAACAAATTGGCTTTGACCTCAAGTTCATGGCTCCTTACTTTACTAGAAGCCTTGAATACTTTTTTGCCACAAACATATCCTGTTTTTTCCAAAAGCAGTTCCTTCAATTTTCTATTTTTTCCACCAACTCTGAAAATAAATAGCCATAGTTGTTTTCAGCTTTTCCTTTTTTTTTTTTTTTTTTTTTTTGCATCGTTCTGGTCTCTCCTTCAACCTCGCACTGCACTCTGACTTCTCCCACCCTTGCCCACGTAGAGGTGTCTGAGCTTGGAGGCCGTGATGGGCGCCGGGCGGGCCCCTGGGCACCCCGCAAAAAGGGTTTGGGGGCCATAGCGGGTGCAGGGGTGTAGGTGGTGGGTGGTAGCCATTCTCTTCAGGCGCTCCCTGGCCTTACGATCCCAAATGGAGGAAAGCCAGGCAGCGATGCTTTCCTCTTTCTCTGCCTCTCTCGATCGGCAGCTTTCAGCAAACATAACCTCTACACCTGCCGGGAGAGGGGATGAGGGATGATTGAAAATAAAGGTTGATGCTCTGTCTGCTTTTTTCTCTCTGTTCCATAGTCATGACCATCTGTCTTCATCAGTCATTTGATGTTTCCATTTTGTTTCATGCTTTCTGTCCCTCCTCTTTCTTTCTTTCTTTCCTTCTCTCTTTCTTCCATGTTGACCCTGGCCATCAAACTTCGGCAAATTTTTCTCACTGCTATGGAATCATCTCAGCTCATTTCTTCCACACTGCTGTCGACACTGATATGGAGCAGCTCCTGTCAATAGAAATAGCTTCATTTCTAAACGTGTGTGCAGAGGCGTGGGGGTAACGCATAAAAAAGCACCTTGCAGCCATCGTGCATGCAACAAAACAGCCATTCGGACGCTGTTTTAAAAGACATAGACTTTGAAATTCATGGTTCTGGTGAAACTTTAGGCTGCACAAATAATTTACAAAGCAAGAAGTAATTTTCTTCTTGGCAATATTCAAAAAACGTTCCTAGAAAGAGAGACTTAAAAAATTTTGTGTTTGAACCAATTTTATCTTAAGAGCATATGTATCAAAAGAATAAATGTATTTCAACTTGTGGGGTGACTTTGTGGAACGTTCTTGTTGCCGAACTCAAGCAGAGTGCAAATATTAAACAGTTTAAAAAAACATCTTTTAGAGGAGCAGGGATGAGGAGGGGGGCTTTGTATGTCTCATGAAGGTGACACTCACTGATGATGATGATGCTGATGATGATGCTGTTGTGTCCTGTTGTCTTCCTGGGAGAGTTTGGACATGCCTGCCTGATGAATATGTATGAATAATGAAAATGATCACTGAGGTCATGATTTAAGTTGTGTGGGGTGGATGGTTGATCTGCTCATGACAGACACCATGTGCTGTGTTTGAGTGGAGGAAAGGGCTCGCACCAGATCAGTGATGTAGTCTCTCCTGCTGCCTTTTGGACATGTACTACTGATTTGTTATTGCTGGAGATTTTGTTTAACTGTTCATACTACTGATCATTAGGGCCCTAAGCCCTATTGTTTCCTTAGTGTTTTTTTTTTTCTTTTTCTTTTTTTTTTCTTTTTCTTTTTCTTTTTATTATTATTACGTCTAAATAACCCTTAATTTGACCCCCTAAGTGCAAAAATGGGCTCGGTAGCGCCACCTAGGCACACAAAGGCAGCCACAGCGGCCCACAGGAATGTGATAGAAACACCAAACCAACGCCGAAATGTAGATCTCATCAAGCCCGACAACTTTTGTGCTCACCGACCCCACCTAAAACCAACAGGAAGTCTGCAATTTGCGTTGGAATGTTCACGCTCTCGCCCAAAATTCCGCTTTGCACAAAATCTATCTCCTCCCAGGGCGTAAATGGCAGCAGCTTGAAAATTTAATACATGACAGAGGACACAGTGCTGAACAAAAGTTGCTAAAAACTCCGTCATTACTCGATTCGTTTGGATTTTATAAGCCCTCAAAGAGCGCGGGAAAAAAGCAAAAGCTCCTTTTTTCCTATGGACTCTGGTGAAAAGAGGCAGAAAACAGGCAGGCACATGGCACTAATTAAGCCCCTGGAGACTAAACTAAAAGTCTGACAGCTTCCAAACCTATGCAGATGGAAAGAGGACGAAAATTCCTACAAAAGTATGTAATTTTTGTGTTCCTGTGACCAAGTTTCTGGCTGCTATGAAGAGTAGTTTAACACTTTTGGAGTTTTGTGCTCTGCTCTGCTCTGCTCTCTGCCTGGACATGTGACACACTCTAGCTGCCTCAGGAATGCCAACACACACCAATGATAAAGCCTCAGACAGAGCAGAAACAACTCTCAAACTTAAACTGCCGTAGCTCCAAAACGGTACAAGATGGAAAAAACTTGTCAATACGACATTTGTAGATCAAGGTCTTGTGACACTTTTAAACTTAAAATGAAGTCTGTCACTCAAACGGTGACCGAGCTGTGCCACCTCAAACAGGGGTGGGTTTTCTGCATTTCTCCATTGGATTGAATGAGGATT